>JAXQQM020060863.1:0-23213 GCA_034641835.2 Pinus albicaulis
TGGTAGAGTCAAAGAGCCTCGAATGGTTCGATGGGTTGCATTGATGGCCCGTCACAGTGAAGGCGGCAAGGTTGTTCTTTTTACCTTAGCATATTTCAATTGGTTGGAGAATCAAGTCTTCATGATAGAAGATTTCCCTTATGTTGGGATAGATTTATGCGGCGACTAAGAGATGTCTCTTCCTCCAGGGACACAGTGGGATGAGTAAGGTAAAAATATTTTTGACATGTTCTAAATTCTAATTTTTATTTTGTTTTTTGAATCGTCCAAAAATGATGACAAAAATTTCAAATGCATATGTGGGTCCACGTCGACCAGCCACTCTCCGTCCTTTTGATGGGAAGCCAGCTACACCACCACCACCACCACAGGATCAAATAGCAGAGCTCCTTACTGACCTAGAAAGCCATCTAGAGCAGTTGACTTTAGATATTCCAGAGACTACCATAGATGAAATTCCGCTCCGCTTACAGAGACATGTTATCAGGGTTCCGGGACCGTTTAGGAGATTTCTGAGAAAGGTGGCATAGGCTGTAGTGTTTTATTGTGATCATCACCATGGATAGTGGATGATTGATATTGTAGAATCGTATCATTTTTTGTGTCACTTTTTTCCGTTCATAAGGCGTTTTGTACCTATGATCGAGGACGATGTAATATTTTTGAAAACACTACTCTTTATGCTATGATATTACTACTATTTCCAGTTATTTGTCTTAACATGTTATCAAATGTTATTTTGATCTACTGATTTAATTATTGAAAATTTCTATTTATAAGACTAGAAGCTACTGCATCAACTAATGTGTTTAAATTTCTCAGAATATGTTGATACTCAATATAATCAAATTCTCGTCCCAAGAGACGAACTTTCAAAAATAATCTTAACAACACTGGGTTTTTAATTTCATATACTCTATTCAATTGTAATACAACGAGTTCAGAATCTAACCTAACGATCAAACTTCAAATTCCAAATGAAATGGATTCAGACCATAACTCAATAACTAAGTTGTACTCTAAAATATTGTTTTTCGTTTGACCGAGGCTTACCCCATGCATAGATACTAACTCATCAATGGGTGAATAAATAACCCAAGTTGTGGAAGAAATGTTCCATGTACTATGACAAGCACCATCAGCAAAACCAATGTATGTTTGAAGGGATGTTGACATCTACAAAATCAAGAGTGATCCAGATAAGCAGGGATAGTAGTAAAAGCACACTTAAAATAGGCACGCTACTAATCTACAACACACCAGCTTATGAAAATAACTAACATACAGAGAATATCTCCACACAAGAATCAAGCATAATATCTCTTCAGATAAATCCCATTTCTAGGTTTTCCTAAAGAGACCCCATCAAAGTCAATTAGTTCATAGGCCCCTTTTGCAAGCTGTCACTTGACAATATAAGGACCATGCCACATGGGTTCAAATTTCCCAACCCCTAGCTTGTCGTTAGCTTGATCATAAACCAAGACTAGGTCTCCTTCTGAGAAAATACGAGGTGTGACACTTCTATCATATTGAGCTTTCATTCATTTTGCATGAGTTTCGGTAGCTAATGCAGCGGTGTGCTGATTCTCATCTAATTGAGCTAAGTACAAAAAGAGTTTCTCCTCTTCAGAAGTGGCTGGTAGTAACTCTATGGCTAGTTGGAGTGATGATATCTGGCATTCAATTGGTAATACCGCTTCTAAACCGTAAACTAGTTAAAAAGGGGTAAAACCTGTTGATGTTTTTGCTGAGGTTCGATATGCCCAAAGTGCTGAAAAAAGCATGGCATGCCAATTCAATTTATGAATTCTGATGATTCTTTTGATCATGGTGACTAAAAATTTATTGACAGCTTCAACCAGACCATTAGCTTGCAGATAATATGGTGCATAACTGTCATGGCGCAAACCAAGTTGATCGGTTAGTTCAGTCATCATGATGTTTCGAAAATGACTCCCTTGTTCAGTAATTATCGCTTAGGGTACACCGAAATGAGCAATCACATGATTGAACACGAAAATAGCTATATTTTTTCCATCTTCCACAAATGTAGGCATCGCCTCGGCCCATTTGGTAAAATAATCTACTGCGAGAATACTATACTCATGCCGCCCGGCCGAGTGAGGGTTACATGTAATGAAATCAATGCCCTATTTTGAAAAAGGACCGACAGCAATTATATGGTGAAGAGGAGCAGGTGGTACACGCATCTTACGATCAAAGATTTGACAGTTGTGGCATTTTTGGATAGCAGAAATATAATTTTTAAATAAGGACGGCAAAAAATAGCTAGCACGCAATATCTTTTGGGATGTGGCATATCCAGACATATGACTGCCACATGCTCTAGAGTGACAGTCATTTAAAACCTTTTCAGCTTTGTCAAGAGTTAGACAACGTAAAAAAACAGAGTCCGCACCACGACGATATAGTGTGTCACCAACAATATGATATTGCTGAGACTGGAAACAGATTTTTCATTGTTGTGACCATGAAAGTTCGGGCTGAAAAGTTTGGGTTTGGAGATAAATGATGATATCTCCATACCAAGGATCGATGGTACTGATAAGAAACAAATATTCATCCACGATCGGATGTTCTACCACAGTTTCTATGTCAGTACTTGGGAAGTCACACATAAGTTCAGCGAATACCAATGATTTCTTTGATTTGGATTTTTCAAATTCCAAATCAAACTCCTGTAGGATAACAATCCATTTGGAGTATTTCCCCCCTAGCAGTTGTTTGGTCAAAGTATCCATCATAGGGTTACAATCAGAAATCACTGTTGTTTTTCGTAACAGTATGTAATGATAGAATCATTGGACATCTTGAATGGCTGCCAAGGCCAATTTCTCCACATGTGAGTATTTGATTTCGGTCGCATGCAGATTGCGACTGAGATAATAAATCAAATGTTCATTTTGGAATTCATCTTCCTGAACTAATACCATGCCAATCGTAGAATTGGAGGCTGCTAAGTATAAAAAGTAATCCTGGTTGTAATTGGGAGGATGCAATAACGGTGCATGGGCAATGCGTGTATAAGAGCATCAAAAGATCGATCAGCGATCTTGTACCAAAAGAAAGGAGTATTCTACTTTAACAACCTGGTAAAACCTTTGGTTAACTCAACATAGTTAGGAATGAATCGACGTAAGAAGTTCACTTCCCTTTCAAACTTTGGAGATTGCGAAGAGTAGAAGGAGAAGGTAAATTGATGATAGCCTCAACCTTCGATGGGTCGACACAAATGCCTTCCTTTGAGACAAAAGACACATTTGTGAGGATTCAAGAGAATCCTATAATAATTACATCTCATAAAGATAACCCATAGATGAGTAATATGATCTGCTCTGCATGATGAATGAGCAGGTGAATCATCGAGATAGGGTTGCACAATGTGTTTAATGTCATGAAATGCATAAAACATTGCCCTCTGAAAAGTTGCACCAGTGTTCTTAAGTCCAAAAGGTAATTTGTAGTAAGAAAAAGTCCCCCACGGACAAATTAAAGTTGTTTTGGGTTGATCAGCAGGGATTATGTTGATTTTATTTTAGCCCTAAAATCCATCCATAAATGAAAACATTTCACTTCCAGCACAATTGTCAATAATTTGATCAATATAAGGGGTTGGATAATTGTCTTTGGACAAGCTCGATTTATAAAACCTGCATGAAGTAATTTCTCAACTTCTAATTTAATAGCGACAGCTTTTCGTAGATGTATCTGACATACTCTTTGTCAGATAGGTTTAGCATCTGAGTATGTTTTAATTTCATGAACAACAATTGATGGATCAATTCCTGGCATTTCTTCATATGACCAGGCAAAAATTTCACAGAATTCGTGAAATAGGGCTTTATATGCTTGGAGTTCATCTAGCATACAAGAAGCACCTATATGAATGTTTTCAACAATTACTGGTTTTATTGAGATGTCAATAGGAACTGTCGTAGAGATGTTTTCTAAGTTCAATTCAGAATTGGAATTCGTGAGATGATTCCGAGGTTTATTGACATAATCAACGGTAAAAATGGAGGAAAAATCAGTTTCAAAATGATCGAGATCAGGTAAAAACGAAGATCGATGATGTAGATCTTCCCATGGTAATTCTTCTATACACAAAAATTCACGAATATGCTCATCAGTATTAAATACTTGTTGAACAAGATCTGAAATTGATGGCAAACCTAAACTTGATATCGGAGTGATTCCTCATTGATCACATTCACTAGATCAGGTTTAGTTGAAGGAGTATCAGAAAATGACTATACTGCCTGATATGTTAATTCAAAAGGACTCAAAGGCATCGCGCCATTGAAAGAATCCAATTCTAAATCTGAAGGTACTATCCAAGGATCATCAAAGGAAATAGTACTTGATGTAATCATATTGATATTAGGAATAGGAGGTGGTACGATGGGAGCAGGTAGGGAAAAAGTTCCTAGTAAATCAGAATCTTTAATTAAACCTACTCCAACATATTTATAAGGGATAGTCAATTTTCCGACATGTTGGATGCTATCAGGAGTGGCTGGGTCAGATGAATAATATGAGAGTTGATCTATTTTAACAATCTTTCCTTTATGAGGAAACATGATGAGACGAAAGACCGATGATACAACAGCAGTCATGGCATAAGACCAACTGCGACCCAGGAGAAGGTTGTAATCTAGAGGGGCACCAACCACTTCCACATCTAGATTAACGGTTTTTCCTTCGACCTCTATTGGTAGATCCTGTAAAATACCATACGAATGGGAACCTCTTCCATCAAAAGCTTTGAGGATAGTTGGAAATTGGTTAATTGTTGGAGAACCAAGTGATTTCCAACATTTTAAAGACATGATACACATAGAAGCCCCTTCATCAACAACAGTACGAAAGAAATGTTTGTTTTTTACTATTACTAGAATCTAAAAATCCATTTTATGGGGTAGGCGGGGTGTAAAATTATCTAAATCGAAGATCATTAGGTTCAAATCCTGAACGTCTACGACTCCTATAGCTGAAAATAGTAATTTACTTTGGGTTGGACATGATTGTAGGACTTCCAAAGCCAACATTGCTGAAGGGGAAATTGCCAAGTCTTCAACAATATTGTAGTTCTGAGCAACTCTCGCATGTGGATTGAAAGCTGATTTACAAAGTACACCTTTAGCAGGCGGTTTGTTTACTAAGTCAGGATTCGGTTTCTCGATCTGTAGTGGATCAAAAACTGAGGGAGATGTAGTTGATGCAGAATTAGAATTTTCTACTTCGTTACCACCAACAGGTTTTTTACTACCATAATCTTGCGATCGCGTCGCAACCATCAAGACATCTTCTAGCGTATTCGAGGAAGATCCAATCATATTACTATCTTGAGCAAGAAAGGGATCCTTCAAGACAGTAGGTGTGGACGAACCCTTAACGAATTTTGATACCTCGGCTCTATGCGGGCACTCTTTAGTAAAATTATCCTCATCACAGATCATACAAGGATAACGAGGTTTTCGTTTATCATTAGTTGGTTCAGTTTTATCGTTTTTATCTTTTGAATATGTTTTTTTGTTTTTATTCTTACCTTTCTTCTTACCACCAGTTTTAGGTTTGGCTGTAGATGATTCTACAACATGAATATCGACTAAAGTTTCAACGGAAGAATCTCCTTTGGGTGAATCGGGTAAAGTTATAATAGGAGAAGTAGTCTTGGAAGATTTCTTCTTACCCTTGCCAGTGTTAACAAAACCAATTACACCGTCAGCAGCATGAGAGCCTGAAGGAGTTGTAGTTAATTGACCAGGTCTTGGTAAATCGGGGATTTTGTCATATAGAGTACCTGACTGTGTATATACAAGGTCAAGGTACTGAGCATGAGCAATGACTTGCTCTTCTGTAACAACGCCTCCTTTGGCCACATCTTCAGTGATTTTGGGTAGTAACGATTTGATAAACCATTCAGCCAAAATTTAATCTGGAATAAAGACTTTCACTAAACATCTCCTACGTCACCATTCATGAATGTGATCAGATATGTATGTAGACATAGATTGTTTTAATGAGGTCAAAAATTTCGTACCATTTTCGTATCTAACAAGTAGCTGAAAATGGGTTAAGAAAGTAGTAGCTAGTGCACTAAAATTATTAAATGAGCCGCGTGGTAACTCAATGTACCATTTGGCAACTAGACCAATGAGATTTCTTTGAAAAAGACGTAACTGAATTGAATCATCGATTAATGAATTGGATGCACACCAAAGGTGATAAGTCATAACATGATTAGATGGATCTTTTCCTGACTTACCTTCAAAATTTGGAATATCATTGGGTAACTTATTAGGCATCGGCGGCCAATACTGAAGATAAAAGATAAGATCATTCGTAAGGCATGATAAATCAGGTAAATCTAAAGTTACTATAAATGGTAACCGACGGCTAGGATATTGATAACCTTGTGTGATCAAACCAGTTCCAGGAGGAGGATATCTAGGATATCCTGGAATTGGATTTTCATTAGGAATTGTGAAACCTCCTGGATAACCAAGATTAACCGGACCAAACTGGGGTTGTTGAGGTACTTGATAAGTATACCTAGGATATGGTTGATACTGGTATGTTGGATTTTGTGTAGCATTTCCAAATTGATACTGCCCCTGGTACGGTTGATAAGTAAATTGTGGTTGACTAGTGAGAACCATGCTCGTACCAGATTGTCCTGTAGGCATCTGGGCCATAGTATGAATTGTAGGTCCTGACTGTGGCACAGATACTTGAGGAATTTTCACTGATACAGGGGTAGTAGAAACAGGAGCTGCAAATACTCCAAAAATAGGTGTGGTAGGTTGAACAGAAGTTGCAGCAGCATCAGAAGTTTGAGGCGGAGTTCTAGGTGTACTAGGCCCAGGATGCTGAACGGAACTAGGTGCAAAGACTTGAATAGTAGGCTAGATAGGTTGCTGGGTTGGACCAGAACCTATAGGTTGTCCAGGTTGATTAGGTAACTGCACATTGGGTTGTAAATTCTATTGAATTTGAGATGGATCCCACACCATATTAATTCCAGGGTATTGACCCGTAGAAGGTTGTGCATATGAAGGACCATAACCAGGTTGAACGTAAGTTTGATAATTAACTGGAAAATTTCTAGCTCCTTGTAATAATGGTTGACCTGAAGGAGGTTGAAAACCTTGAGTTGGGTACTGACGCTGAGGTTGATATTGACTCTGAGGCATGTACGAAATCTAGGGTTGATATTGACCTTGAGGTATGTACTGTCCTTGGGGTTAATATTGACCTTGAGGTTTGTATTGTCCTACAGTTTGACCTCCAGGTGGTAAAAAATTACCCTCAGGTTGCCCTCCGGGTGGTAATTGACTACCTTGAGGTTTCCCCCCAGGCGATAACTGACTTCCTTGAGGTTTCCCCCCAGGTGGTAACTGACTTCCTTGAGGTTGAGGATTTGGAATATTGCCAGACATCATAAAAATATATTTTGTGTTCAACGTGCCAGTTTTTGTTTCATTTGTACCAGATGATAACATTTGTTCAATTGGTTGAGGAGCTGCTCCTAAGAAGGTACCAGAGAGAGACTGGTATCCTGGAGGAACAGACGAACCACTGTATAAAAATGTTTATGGAGGTTCATAAAACATAGATGACTCACTCGAAATAGCTAATGAAGGTCAATAACCTCACGGTGTAGGGTAAAAAGGAATTCGGGGTGGTGAATAAGTAAGACCTGCGTTTTGTAAAAAATATGTCAATGATAAATACCAAGTGTCAGTTCTAAAAGGAATGTAGAATATTGATTCACGCTCTCTAAGATTTAAATTTTCTTGGGTTTCGGGAAGAACTACGTCTTCGTCTAGACCAACAAGTTCTTCAATACATATGAGATCAGAAGGAGGGTTTTCGGTAATGCGATGTCTTACTCTAGGTGAATCAGGATCACTAAAAGTCGGAGTAACAAATCCTGAAGATGGTTCTAACACAGCAGGTTCAGTTTCTGGCTCAGAAATTTTAGGTTCTTCAGCTAATTCACTGGTTGCAGAAGAAATGTCAGCGATTTCGGAAATTGAAATTGGCTCTTGAATATATTCTGTTGTTTCTTATTTATTTACTTCATGATAATCAGGATGAGTAATTATGGATGATTCTCCTGGTTCCGTTGATCTAATTCTATTGCTAGTATATGGTACCAGAGTTCTCAGTCCTTCAAGTTGGCTTGGTGTATACTCAGGGGGTTTCCCCTGAAGTCTACACGATTGTCTTAGTAATTTAGGCACGATTAAAAATTATTAATCACACGAAATCAAAGAAAACTCCAATCAAAAGTCCTAAAGTCACTAAGGATACAATCAAATGATTAAACACTTATAAAATATAGGAGATCGAACCACACACAAACAGTAGATTCCCACACTAAAAACACTAGTTGGTGATGAAATCCAACATCGTAGTATTTTAATGTGGAAATGGCAGTTGGAACAGTTACCCCCACAACCTGCTTAATGAAACACACTGGTGCAAGTTTCTCCACTTAAACCATCTCGAGTGAAGATGACCCTCCGAAGATTCCAAGTGAGTCTAGTCGACGTCTTCTCTAGGTACAGTGAGATCTTTCCTCCACTGTCACCTTAGGAAAAAATCTTAAATTTTATGGCCACTAAGGTCACCAACAGGAACAAATATACCTGGGGGAACAGTTTACGATCCGATATACACGCAAGGGCAAAGTAACAAAGCTCAATCCCCTTGAAGGCTCCTTGAAATAATCTAGGGTATACCGACAAGTGACCCCAGGCTCCTCGACAATGGGCAATCCAAGGTTTACCATTTTTAGTACGCACACATCTTCTATCGTTCCCAATGAGATGGAATTGATCACCTCACTGGTTCAGATATGATCTCGTGTTTGACTCCTTTAGGAGGAGCTTCCCAGAGCATACAAGCTACTATTGGATTTTTCCTACCACAAGATTGACTACTTATTTGTTTTAATTGTCTCGGAGAGTTAATTACTCCCTACTCCAAGACACTAGCCTAAGCTACATTGGTGAAAAGAGTCCTAGAAATAGAAAAATTACTAGATTGATTTTAATTTAAGCGTTGCTTTTAATAGGCTGTTTCTTTGGACAATAGGTGCGAAAATGAAAATTTAATGATATGTAGTGACTCGACTCAAAACACACTAAAAATGCATCTATTATGAAAAACAATTCATTTCTTTTCAATGAATTCTATCTAAAAGAAAGAGTTGAGAAATGCAATTTTTTAAAACAATTCTTTCCTTCAAAACAAGAACATATGAAAAGAAATCTTATCTTATGAGAACTCAAATTGATCAATTTCTCAAAAAATAAATCCCTTTATTCTTCAAGACCGAAACTACAATCAAACGTTCTCCAAAAGAAAACTACAATTTCTAGAAATAACACTCAAAACTAAAAACACTAATTTAGAGATCTAAAAATTCTAAGAATTAAATCTGAAATCAAAACTTTAAATATTTTTGAGGATTTTTTGCTTATTTTGTAATCGAACTAAGAAATTCTTTGTTGAAATGAGCGAAAACTCAAAAACATCCAATTATGGTTTTTTAAGTGAAATTCAAAACTTAATGAAATAATTATTAAAGATTTGCAAATGAGAAAATGTGATCTAATTCTCATAAAGCAATTTCTTCGAAACCAAAGATTCTGGGTTTGATCCCCAGTGGATTCACCATTTCGTTGGACAGATATAGCGTTCTTGCGAACAAGTCAGATCTCCCTAGTATCTTATGATAACTAGCAACAAACAGATAGATGTAAACTACTTTCTCTAGATTATATTTGATCTAGAATTATCTATAATGAAGGATTTAGAACTTACCTCTATTCCAGCGTTGATTGTAGTCTTCTTTCCTATTTCTTTAAGTATGTCTCCTTTCGGGATCTGCAATCAAAAACATGAAAGAATCAGAAGCACCTGCATAATATAGACTAATTCATAAACCATAAATCTATCTTGATGATCAAGGAATTCAAGAAATTAGCCATTTAAATAAACAACCCATTGAGAAAATAGGATCCATTTGTACTATCTTTGATTAAAGAAGGAGCCTTACAACCGTGTTCGCCTTGATGTCGTACAGGTCCTTATGGGGTTCAGAACAAGCGGTTCCTCTACTTTTACAAGCCTTTACACTCTCTCAACAAACATACATATGAGCGTGTAATCATCCCATATGATAATCAGTTAAGAGAGTCTGAGTTTCTCCAGCAATTCTCCTCAAAAAATCTCAAAGCCTAACTCTTCTTGAGGCTGAACTATGGCCTCAATTTATAGCAAAACAGAAGAGATTGTAGCTCCAAATAAGAGGGGATAGAATCCTCTTTCAAAAGATTAAGTTCCACATACCAAGGGGTAGGCTCCTTTAATGGAGGGATGAATGTACATGAAAGGAGCGAACTTTCCACTGAATAATTGCTTCTAGAAGCTTCTAGATTTAACTAGTTGGGCTTCCAAATTTTACTTCCGCCTTCACTTTACCTTTTATAGGGAACTGCACCTTAAATGAAGAAGAAGAGAGGCCGGTTCCGCATTTTCTAAAAGAAACAGATGCAGCACCACAAGTAATACTAAGAGAAAGTGCGGTACAAGTATTTTATGACTTTCATAAGCTTTTCTCTCAATTTCAAGGCTTGGTTTTAGGAACTTGATGTTTGTATACTTCTAAGGGAGTGTTGTATGAGTAATGATGAACCCATACAGACAGTAAAACATCATGGTGACAATTTTAGTGTAACAGGTCATTCAGGGATTTGCAGTGCACTCATGTGCTCAAACAAGGGAAGGAGAACCATCAAGGGCGCACTAGTGTGGTTTCAGGCAATGTACTTTCCCCAAATACATCTTGTGTTGTGTGATTGATTGTCTCTTTCTATTACTTGTTATGCGATTGTGCGATTGTGTTTTGTTTCCCCAAACTGTAGAAGGATTCAATATAATTTTTTAGTACATTACAATATTGAATTTAATCCCATTGTTAGATTTTCTACATGGTATCAAAGCGCCATGAATAACAATAATAAGAGAAGAACAGAGTATTTTTTGAACATGTTCGAATTTGTAGATATATTCTTCGGTATACAACAACATATCAAGGTGTCTTTCAATGGCTTGAGACTCGAATATTCACTTGAGGGAAATTCAAATTATATTGCATGGAAGGATAGGATGAAGGTAGTGCTTGGGGACAATGGACTGAAGGATTTCATAGATACTGATGTCCTGGAACCCACAGCAGCAGATTCTTAACTTCTTGATGCATGGAAGAATAATGTAGAAAAGGCGAGAAGGATACTGTTAGAGGGAGTTCGAGACCATATTGTCTCGGGCATCCATGGGAAGGTGAATCCATATGCGATGTGGAAGGCCTTCACTGATAAGTATCATAATAGTAGCGACCACAGGAAGCTGGCACTGAAAGACAAGCTCAAGAAGATCAAAATGGAGAAGGGAGAAATGATCCAAAAATACTTGACAAAGTTCACTCAGTGTCGAGATGAGCTTGGAAGTGTTGGGATCATTATTGCCTCGGATGACTTGGTGAGCCTATCTCTTCTAGGCATTCCCAAGATTTGGCATAGATACAGGTCTTCGTTAATGGGAGGGAGAAGTTGTCGGATTGGGAACGACTATGTTATGATATGGCACAAGAAGAAATTTGGTGGAGCACTAGAGCTGGATCCTCATCAAAGACTAATGATGAGGATAAATGTGCCTTAGATGGTGTTGTGGATCATCATCTGCATATCCTTTTTTATATTTTATTTCGAATATATATATATATATATATATATATATATACATATATATATAAATCTGGAAATTCGAAAAAATATGCTATAGTATGAAGTTTTAATACTGAAGCATAAAAAACAAATGAAATGTTTTTATAAAGATTGATGTACGATGCACATAAAAGTAGTCATAAAGCTTTATTTTGATATGTATATTCTCGAGCTTAACCGTCGAACAGCTTCTCGAGCGGAAGTGGTGATCGCGGAAGAGGGGTTCCGGATTAGTCATTACGGTGGGGAAAATAGCTCGTTAATTATAAACACCGGGCCCCCCGTAGTTGACTGGTCAAATCTGGAGCGAGCCGTGATCAACGGCTGAGATTCATTACGGGGGGTATAGGTTGAAGATTTCCGTCGTACTCCCAGACCCCTCGTAGTGACGTCATCAGGAAAGTGGGAAACAACTGTCAAGGTTTATACACGTCATTTTGACATTTATTGCAGATCTTCGTAACTGTTAAATGGCCCATTGTCTCATTCTCATTTGTCTGTGGTTATTTTTCCTTTGAGTCATGCTCCCGCCATATTTCTGTTGTCCAAATACCCCACAAATTATTTGTACACCTTTCTCGTGTTTGACACACAATAGAATGCTCTTCCTGTTGCATGGGTTATATCATCGCAGAATTAATTTTCAGACATCTTACAGTGCTTGCCAGCACTCATGGAGAGAGGTCGACAAGTTCAACCTACATGGACAATAAATGCCTTCATGAGAGGTGATGCATTGGTCGACATTGATGCATTAAGTGGTATAACTGGATCTCGAGTTTTGCTCTGTGTATGGCACTTTAGGAGAGCATGGTTGAAGAATATGGACAAGTTGGCCACTTGTGGGAAGAATGTTTGAAAGATGTTTATAATGTTGGGTGAAATCATGAATTCTTGTCGTGACCCAGATGCGATATCTCGAGCTATAAATGCATTCTATATTGACTTTGCAGCAGAGGAGAAGTTCTTGGAATATTTTTCAACAAATTGGATGGTGGGAAAAAAATTTCATATACAGGCAAAATGTTACATAAATTTCTGTCATGCCAACCAAGAAACAAACTGTTCCACTGAATCCTATCATTGTTTTCTGAAAAGAAAATATCTTTGTGATCGTAGAAAGGAGTCCTTACAGAGAATGGATTGGTTAATCTTCACATTACTAAAAAGGGTGAAATTATGTTACTGGAATATGGCTTCTCTGAAAAATTCTAGTCTTGTAAATAACTATAGGTTGGAGCACATGTATGAAACATCTGTAGACAAAGCAAAGAGACTTCCTAAAGACCATTGTGTTCAGGATGAGCACATTGAAAATGCATTATGGGTTCAGAGTCAGTCATCGTCGAATGCATACCTTGTGTTGTTTTCAGGGCAAACTTTCAGTTCATGTAATTTCCCATGGGCATTGAGAGGCAACTTTTTGGCGTTGAAGAAGATGGTGTTGTAAATGCCAATGATAAAAATACAAAGAAGAACAGGTTTGCCTTCATGCTGGACTGAGAAAGGAGATATCATGTCATGGAAGTTTTATGAAGATCTGTTAACATTTGCAAAAAGAAGAGCAGATGGCAGGCATGAAAAGACACAAGTTCTAAAGGGAGAAACGGTGTTTAACTTCTTACAAAGGCATTTCCATATGCTACGGATGGTGAAGACATTATTCACAGGAATTCTTACTCACATTCAGGCTGTTGCATTTAGATTGGAATATCTTAGTTACAAGAATGCTTCAACAACTCAGGATAAGCTATGGAAAGAATGCAAGAGATTTTCAATGGACACAACAACTCCAGCCGCTCAGCCACAAGTAGCCATTCAGCCACAAGTAGTTGTTGAGACAGAAAATATCTCAGGAGCACCAGTTCACATAGATTATAAACTTTCAAACTTTTATTATGTTTTTAGTGAAATCATATAAATGTAATAGAACTTTTTCGAGGCATGTGCCTCCATCACAGTTAGTAGTTTAAGCAGTTAGAGTTAGTTAGAACTGTTAGAATCAGTTTCTTCACTGGAAACTGTTTTGGTCATATTGTATTTAAAGACAATTGGAAGAGGGAAGAAGGTTCCGAGTTTTGGACCTTGAAGCTAAAATTTTATACTAAAGAATACTGAATTAATGAAAAGTTTTTGCAAGTTTCCTTCATTCTGTTTATGCTGAATAGTTTCTCAGTTTTCATTATGTTTTCCATATCTGTGAGTAAAATAGAGTAATTTGAGCTGCAAGTCTCTAGATACATGTGTATTTAAGAGTTAAATAAACCTTAATGGGCGCTCCTCTATTTTAACGTTATCATTGCTCATTCCTTTAGGATTTTACACTGATAGATTCTGTTTCAAGCAGCATATCAAATTGAAATCCTTTCTTTCTTGTTTCTTCCATCCTTTTATTTCAGCATAAGGAGGATATGGCATTGCGGAACCTTCCATGGGTTTAATATTTGAAGATTATATAATTAATGTTTGAAGGTTTATAGAACAGGGACAGATATAATTTTGTTTGTGACATAATCTTTAATGTCTTGAGCACGGATTTCTTTACACAACAAGAAATTGTTTTGTCAAGGAACAACATTAATTGGCGTCGTTGCCGGGGACCGAAGATTCGAAGATTTTCCCTCGGTTTTGTCTTACATTTCCTCTGGTTGTTTAGAGAGGAGGAAATAGTACGCTGTGTTTGTTTGAAAATAGCTCTGGCTCCCAAGAAACCTCACACGAGGTCAGATACCTCTCAGCAAAAAGTTCCTGTTTTGTCTGATCCTGAGAAGCTTGTTTCAAAGAAGGGCAAGAAACCAAAAATATTAGATACACCTGAAACTACACTGCTCGCACCAGGCAGTAGCTCACACATTTTCTCATCCAAGAAAGCTTCCAAGAAACTCATTTTCTAGGAAGAAGAATCATCACCATCACTCGTTCGTTTTCAAGAACCCACATTAGAAGAGCAATCTTTGGAGTTTGTGTCTTTTCCTTTTATAGAAACCCAGCCCCATATAGCTTCCAGCTCTTCTGAAATCGTTCATACTCCAACTCCTATATCAGTTGTTTCACCTCATTCATCCCTACCTACAACTGGTATTCATTTTACCCCTGCTCAAGGAGCAGTTAACCCGGGCGTAAATATGGCAGTCCCTGTAGCCCCTGCTTTCTTGATGAATAGATATGCACCATTAAATCTAGCCCAACCATTGGATGATATGCCTCAGGAGTACCTCAATTTGCTCTCTATATTTACTGGTGAAGATGAAATAACCACAGAACAACACTTGCCCCTGTTTTTCACATTTGCAGAGAATTTAAATGTTGAACATTTAGATGTTGTTATGAGACTCTCTGTTCAGTCTCTAAGTGGAGAGGCAGGGAAATGGTTCAAAGGAGTACCTAATGGTTCCATTAATGATTGGGATGCCCTAGAAAGACGTTTCATTGAAAGGTGGGGTGAAAAGAGGGACCACAGCTATTCTTTGACATAATTTAATGCAATCAAGAAGAAATCTGATGAAAATATGAGTGATTTTGTGAAGAGATTTAACAAATTGTATAATAGTTTGCCTGCAGAGATGAAGCCTCATCCTATTGGAGCTAGGGTCATTTTTGATGGTGCATTTGAACCAGAATTCAGTTTCACATTGAGGGAAAGAAGGTCCCCTACGTTGGAGCAGATTCAAACTGATGCTTCGGAGATTGAGGCTAATATGTCCACTGCTGGTAAAGTTTCAGATAAAGGAAAGGCTAAAGAAGAAGCCTCAGCTCAAGATCAGAGAATTGACGATATGACTAAGGTCATAAAAAATATGTCAAATAAATTGGTAAAGTTGGAAATAGAGAGTAAGCCTGCAAGACAGAAGAGAGGGGTTTTTAATCCCCAATTTAAAAAACAGCCCGTGCAGATTCTACAAAGAGAAAAAAAAGATCAAGATCAGGTGCAAGCACCTTTGTACATATAGGAAGCCCTGTCCCATTCAGCAAATGATGATGATGAGAGAGAGGATGATGCTCGAATTTCTATTGTGTATATGGAAGACGATGAAATAGAAGAAGAAGTTGAAGAAGAAGAAGTGGAAGAAAATGATCTTTCATTTGATCAAGAAGAGATGGATGATTACTGTAGACAGTTCACAGACTTCATGCAATCCGAGTTGCATAAAAAGTATGATTTGAAGTCAAAGAAGAGACTAAGGACTCAAGACAATGAAGAAAAAGAATCAGAAGCAGCACCTTCTCCAATGGCGACTCCATTCCAGAAAGATCAAACTAAGAAAACAGATAAGGGGAAAAAGCCCATGAACGAAGAAAAAGAGAAGGAAAAGCAGCAAGCAGAAGCTTCTCAAACAAAAGTTAGAGATTCTAATATTTTGGAGAAAGTGGTTACTGTTTCTAATCAAAACTCAAATTCCAAGAAAGATCAAGAAGAACCTGAAAAGTTGACAAAATCAAATCAAACTTTTAGTTTGTCGAAAGAGTTGGAGAAAGTGAAGATTCAAGTACCTCTTCTTGAGTTAATGAAAACACCTGGCTATAAGAAAGAGATTGCCGAGTTTATCAATTTATCTCAGTCTAATGAAGTAGGTGATATAGTAAATCTGCAGGAAGAGAAACCAGTGGTTACATTTGGACCTCATGTTGAAGAGGTAGATTCATCTGTCCCTCCTTTTTATATATCACTTCTATTACATGATTTTGTTCTACATAACTGCATGCTAGATTCTGGTGCGTCCCACAATCTGATGCCATTGTGTGTGATGAAAGAGTTGAATTTGCAAATCACCAAGCCATATCGAGATATTTATTCTTTTGACTCAAAAAGGGTAAAGTGTGTGGGTCTGATTAAGGATATGGTTGTTACATTGGCTCAAATCCCAGCCAAAAGCATTATGATGGATGTTGTAGTGGCAGATATTCCTGCCAGGTTTGGTATGTTACTATCTAGATCATGGGGGGGCAAAGCTTGGAGGAGTTTTGAAGCTAGATTTTACATATGCTATCATTCCCATTTTCAATGGTGAAGAAAGGAGGTTGTATAGAGAGACTAGATTTCAAAAAACTACTACCAAGAAAGATGCAGGTAATTCACCAATTTATGGCCAAGAGAAGGATGACCTCTGTTGCTTCATGCTGCATGAAGATGCAGAATTTGCTGAAGAATCGCAAGGGAAGCTTCCTTCAGCAATTGTACATAAGGAGTTGCATTCGAACAAGCTATGGAAGTGTTATTTTGATGGTACGTTTTCCAAAGAAGGCACTGGAGCTGGTTTCATTTTTGTTTCTCGTGAAGGCAACCTTGTGCCTTTTTCTTTCAAATTGGAGTTTGAGTCCACTAATAATGTTGCAGAATATGAAGCATTAATCATTAGTTTGCAGACAGCTAAGCAAATGGGAATTCAGTCTATGACTGTGTTTGGGGATTCAGAATTAATTATAAGACATATCAAAAATTTATGTCAAACTAAATATCCCAGGTTAAGAGCATATCAGAATGAGGTCTGGGATCTGATCGAAAATTACTTTGAAGCCTTCAACTTACAGTTTGTTCCAAGGGAAGAAAATAGAATGGTTGATTCTTTGGCGGTTGTAGCAAGTAGATTCAAGCCTCCGATCAGTCCGAGATTAAGGTATGAAATTGAGATGAGACATAGACCTTCAATTCCTGACAATATTAAACACTGGAAGGTCTTTGAGGACGATGAACAGATTAAGCAGTTTCTGTTGATGATTGAATATTTTGAAGATTATCAGATTGATTTGGAAACTGATGAAGATGAATTGGCTGGTAAGACTCTTAAAAATAAGATTGGTGGTCAGGAAATCATTCAGTTGAAAGACAATGCTTTGCCAAGAGGCTTAGTGCCTCTTGAAAGACTGTTTGATGCAAACGACGTTGCAGTGAATCAGAAGAAAGTAAACCAAGATGAGCAGGTGGAAGATTGCAATTTAGGGACTCAACATGAGCCTAAAATGATCAAATTGTTCAAATGGTTCTCGAAGGACTATAAAGAAAGGTACGTAGATTTGTTCAAACAGTTCCAAGATGTATTTGCTTGGTCTTACGATGATTTGAAGACATATGATAAGAGTATCATACAGCATAAAATTCCACTGAAGGATGGAGTCAAGCCGCATAAGCAGAAGCTCCGGCAAATCAATCCATTGTTATTGGCTCCAATCGAAAAGGAGGTAAAGAAATTGCTGCAAGCCAAAATAATTATTCCGCTTAGATATTCAGATTGGGTTTCCAATCTTGTACCAGTCCGAAAGAAAAACGGAGAGATAAGGCGGTGTGTAGATTTCATAAATTTGAATAGGGCTTCATTGAAAGATAATTACCCTTTGCCGAAGATGGATTTTGTTTTACAGAAGGTGACCGGAACTTATAGATTATCTATGGTGGATGGCTTTTCAGGGTATAACCAGGTGGCTGTGGAGAAAGAAGATTAGAAGAAAACTGCTTTCACTATGCCATGGGGAACATTCATGTATGCTAGGATGCCCTTTGGACTAATGAATGCAGGAGCTACATTCCAAAGAGCGATGGATATTGCATTTGTTGGAGATCAGTTTCTAATTATTTATTTGGATGATGTCACAATTTTTTCAAATTCTGATGAAGAACACTTACAGCATTTGCAGAAAGCTTTCCTAAAGTTTAGAAAGTATGGGTTATCGTTGAATCCTAAAAAATCTCTGTTTTCCCTGGAAGAAGGTAAACTGTTGGGTCATATTTTTTCAAAACAAGGTGTGAAAATAGATCCAGCGAGGGTTGAAGCAATACAGTCCATTCCACTGCCTCAAAGAAAAAAATATATTCAGAGATTTCTTGGAAAAATTAATTTTCTAAGAAGATTCGTTCCCAATTACGCGGAAATCGTCAAAAAGATAACGGACATGTTGAAAAAGGATGCCGAAGTGAAGTGGGACAAAGAAGCTCGAGAATCTTTCCAAAGGATTAAAGAAGCTTTAAAGGAAGCGCTTGTTCTCATCAGTCTGGATTATTTGAAGCCATTTCAAATTTTCTCCTTTGCATATCCCTCGACGATTGCAGCTGTGTTATTACAAAGAAATGAAGAAAAGAACGAACAGCCTGTAGCATATTTTAGTAAAGTTTTCCAAGATGCAGAATTGAAATATAATATATTGGAGAAACAAGTTTACGCTCTGGTGAAAGCATTGAAATATTTCAGAACTTATATCCTTCATTCTTAGATCTTAGCATATGTTCCCAATTCAGCTGTAAAGGATGTCCTAGTATAGAGCGATGTGGAAGGAAAAAGAGAAAAATGGATTGCTAAAATATAGGAATATGACCTGGATGTAAAACCAACCAAACTGGTCAAAGGATTGGGATTGGCCAAATTATTGACAGAGTCAAATTTCCAAGCATTGGGAATCAATTTGTTGGCCCCTGTAGAAAAAGTCGATGGAGAAGCAGGTGATAATCAGTCAAAGAGGGCAATTAAGTATAAATTTCTCTGCTCAAATTGGTACAAAGATATTATTCATTATTTGTGCTTTCTTTCTTGTCCTCCTTCAATAAATAGAACTAAATACAGAGCTTTAAAACTCAAGGCCCAGCCTTATGTCATAATTGAAGCAAAATTATATTGGAAGGACCCTGCTGGTGTGTTATTGTCATGTTTGACAGAGGAAGAAGTTTCAGAAGTAATCAAAGAATATCAGCAAATATATGTGTTTGCTGATGTTTATAAAGCAGTCAAAAGTTGTCAAAAATGCCAGGTATTTGCAAAAAAGAAAAAACTAGCTCCATTACCTCTTCTCCCTGTTTTTGTTGAAGAACCTTTCAGACAATGGGGATTGGATTTCATTGGGGAAATCAATCCACCATCCGGTGGGAAATTTAAGTGGATCCTTACTGCTACGGATTATTTTACAAAGTGGGTGGAGGAAATCCCCACCAGGAAGGAAAATGATTTGGTTGTTATGAAGTTTCTAGAGGAGAATATCTTTAGCAGGTTTGGATGCCCAGTGAAGATTGTGACAGATAATGCCCAAGTTTTCAGCTCACTCAGGTTTATTAATTTTTGTCAGACTTACAATGTGATATTGTCTCATTCTATAGCTTATCATCCACAGGGGAATGACTTGGTAGAATCTACTAACAAAACATTGGTAAGAATTCTAAAGAAGACAATAAATGAAAACCAAAAGAATTGGGATTCAAAGCTAGTGTTTGCGCTATGGGCAACAAGGATGACTGCTAGAAGATCCACTGGTAAGTCACCTTACGAATTAGTATATGGTACTCAGGCTTTTTTTTCCACCCAGTTGGTGAAGCTTGTGATTTCTTTCCTTCAAGATGCTCAAGCAAAACCTAATGCCATGATTACGAGAATGAATAATGTAATGGAATTAAGTGAAAACAGAGATAAAGTTCGGGAGAATTTGCTTGCTTATCAGCAGAAAATGAAGACAATATTTGATAGGAAGGCCAAAGAAATCATGTTTCAGAAGGGATACTTAGTATTGAGATGGGATACATGAAGGGAAGACAAAGGGAAACACGGCAAATTTGATCCCTTGTGGTATGGCCCATTCAAAATTAATGAAGTCAGAGGGAATAATACTTTCATGTTGGAAAATCTTGAAGGAGAAGTGCTAGATATGCCTGTGAATGGGCAATATCTCAAGCATTATTTTCGGCATTAAACAACTGTTCGATCATCATTGTATATATCCGGTGTGATCATTGTACATTTCCATCAAGCAATGTTTGACTCCATGCCCGAGGTGAAGGCACTAATCTGCAGGTTCTTAGTGTTTTGTGGTAAAAACACTATCCCCAGGTGGAGCCAGATGTTGTGGATCATCTTTTGCATGTCCTTTTTACTTTTTATTTCGAAAAAAAAAAAAAAAAATCTGGAAATTCAAAAAATATGCTATAGTTTTAATACTATATCATAAAAAACCAATAAAATGTTTTTATAAAGCTCGATGCACATAAAAGTAGTCATAAAGCTTTATTTTGATATGTATATTCTTGAGCTTAAGCGTCGAGCAGCTTCCCGAGCGGAAGTGGTGATCGCGGAAGAGGGGTTCTGGATTAGTCATTACGGTGAGGAAAATAGCTCGTTAATTATCAACACCGGACCCCCCATAGTTGACTGGTCAAATATGGAGCGAGCCGTGATCAACGGCTGAGATTCATTACGGGGGGTATAGGTTGAAGATTTCTGCCATACTCCCAGACCCCCCGTAGTGACGTCATCAGGAAAGTGGGAAACAACTGTCAAGGTTTATACACATCATTTTGGCATTTATTGCAGATCTTCGTAACTGTTAAATGGCCCATTGTCTCATTCTCATTTGTCTGTGGTTCTTTTTCCTTTGAGTCGTGCTCCCGCCATCTTTCTGTTGCCCAAATACCCCACGAATTATTTGTACACCTTGCTCATGTTTGACAAACAACAGAATTCTCTTCCTGTTGCATGGGTTATCTCATCGCAGAATGGATTGTCGGACATCTTACAGTGCTTGCCAGCACTCATGGAGAGAGGTCGACAAGTTCAACCTACATGGACAATAAATGCCTTCATGATAGGTGATGCATTGGTCGACATTGATGCATTAAGTGCTATAATTGGATCTCGATTTTTGCTCTGCGTATGGCACTTTAAGAGAGCATGGTTGAAGAATATGGACAAGTTGGCCACTTGTGGGAAGAATGTTCGAAAGATGTTTATAATGTTGGGTGAAATCATGAATTCTTGTCATGACCCAGATGCGATATCTTGAGCTATAAATGCATTCTATATTGACTTTGCAGCAGAGGAGAGGTTCTTGGAATATTTTTCAACAAATTGGATGGTGGGAAAAAAATTTCATATGCGGGCAAAATGTTACATAAATTTATGTCATGCCAACCAAGAAACAAACTGTTCCATTGAATCCTATCATTGTTTTCTAAAAAGAAAATATCTTTGTGATCGTACAAAGGATTCCTTACAGAGAATGGATTGGTTAATCTTCACATTACTAAAAAGGGTGAAATTATGTTACTGGAATATGGCTTCTCTGAAAAATTCTAGTCTTGTAAATAACTATAGGTTGGAGCACATGTATGAAACATCTGTAGACAAAGAAAAGAGACTTCCTGAAGAACATTGTGTTCGGGATGAGCACATTGAAAATGCATTCTGGGTTTAGAGTCAGTCATCGTCAAATTCATACCTTGTGTTGTTTTCAGGGCAGACTTTTAGTGCATGTAATTGCCCATGGGCGTTGAGAGGCAACTTTTTGGTGTTGAAGACGATGGTGTTGTAAATGCCAAAGATAAAAATATAAAGAATAACAGGTTTTCCTTCATGCTGGACTGAGAAAGGAGATATCATGTCACGGAAGTTTTATGAAGATCAGTTAACATTTGCAAAAAGCAGAGCAGATGGCAGGCATGAAAAGACACAAGTTCTAAAGGGAGAAACGGTGTTTAACTTCTTACAAAGGCATTTCCATCTGCTATGGATGGTGAAGACATTATTCACAGGAAGTCTTACTCACAGTCAGGCTGTTGCATTTAGATTGGAATATCTTAGTTACAAGAATGCTTCGACAACTCAGGATAAGCTATGGAAAGAATGCAAGAGATTTTCAATGGACACAACAACTCCAGCCGCTCAGCCACAAGTAGCCGTTTAGCCACAAGTAGTTGTTGAGACAGAAACTATCTCAGGAGCACCAGTTCACATAGATTAGAAACTTTCAAATTTTTATTATGTTTTTAGTGAAATCATATAAATGTAATAGAACTTTTTCGAGGCATGTGCCTCCATCACAGTTAGTAGTTTAAGCAGTTAGAGTTAGTTAGAACTGTTAGAATCAGTTTTGTCACTGGAAACTATTTTGGTCATATTGTATTTAAAGACAATTGGAAAAGGGAAGAAGGTTCCGGGTTTTTGGACCTTGAAGCTAAAATTTTGTACTAAAGAATACTGAATTAATGAGAAGTTTTTGCAGGTTTCCTTCATTATGTTTATGCTGAATAGTTTCTCAGTTTTCATTATGTTTTCCATATCTGTGAGTAAGATAGAGTAATTTGAGCTGTAGGTCTCTAGATACATGTGTATTTAAGAGTTAAATAAACCTTAATGGGCGCTCCTCTATTTTAACGTTATCATTACTCATTCCTTCAGGATTTTACACTGATAGATTCTGTTTCAGGCAGCATATCAAATTGAAATCCTTTCTTTCTTTTTTCTTCCATCCTTTCATTTCAGCATAAGGAGGATATGGCATTTTAGAACCTTCCATGGGTTTAATATTTGAAGATTATATAATTAATGTTTGAAGGTTTATAGAACAGGGACAGATATACTTTTGTTTGTGACATAATCTTTAATGTCTTGAGCACAGATTTCTTTACACAGCAAGAAATTG
>JAXQQM020066997.1:0-65568 GCA_034641835.2 Pinus albicaulis
AACCAGCACAAAGGACAGGTTGTACAACATATATCTACTCTAAATGTTAGTGAGATTCATATAAAACATTAAATAAATCATAATGAATGCTTGTATAACCAAATATTCTCATACATATAAGCATACACTAACACGTTTATTTCGGGAACAACATGATACTTTTGTATTATAAATAGCATGTACAAAAGTAATCAAGTGGAGAGATCACCTGATCCTTCCAAGGCCTTCGCAGACCGTCGTCCGGATCCGTCCAGCCCTTGCCTCGCTAAGACTCCTTCCAAACTGGTGCATACGAGATAACATATAAAGGGATGTGTATCTTAAGGAAACAAGGGTTTCCTACAATGAACTGGGAAAGTGCAGGAGGCACGGGGAATCAGACTTGGATAGGGAACCAACAGAGTATAATATCAATACTTTCTTTCTCTCCCTTAGGCCATACACATGAGGGCTTTTTATAGTCCCTCCAAGTAGTTTCAGCAGTTGGAAACAGTTGGCCACGGGCTGGGGTGGTTGAACTACCTGAGTAACCATCAACCCAGCGTGAAATTAGGGATTTTTTATATATATTTTTAATCATTTTAATGGCATACGCGGAAAAGTCTAGCTGGACTCGCGTATACACGCGGAAAAGTACGGGCATAGTCGCGTATGGGGATTTTTACACTGTTTTTTAAGTGAATTTGTCCAAGTCTGTAGGAATGGGTGCCCAAAACCATCAAAGCAATCATGAATCATATGAAGGTGAGAAATGATGCTATAACAGATGCCCCCTAATATATGAGGTCAGAAGGGGTACATGATGGCCGAAATGTATTATGCACATAGAAAGATCTTCGCAAGGACAAGAGAGGACTTCACCAGATTTCAGCCTGCCAAAAACCAATGAAAGAAACCAGAGAGTCAACTCATGCTGAGGCGGGCATACCCATGCTCAGTCAAAAATACATCAGATAGAAAATACTGAATAGATCGAACATGTATACAAGTATAGCTGAACTGAAAGTACATAAGGAATCATCTGAGCATGGCCCGGAAATACAAGTCTGAATCAATGTCCAAGTATCACATATAACAAGCTGATCAAAGATGGTGCAACTGGATGTCTGATCAAATAAGTAACTGAATCTCCAAGTACCGGATCATAAGAGGTGGATCAAACGGTACAATCACGCAACTCGGGAGCCAACATATAAGATGTTGCTGTGCTGAACTGCAACATATAAGGGTGGACGGCATCACTGGCAGATACTGAAAATACTGTCAAAAGTGAACCGAAACATGCTGATGCAACCCGAGGTCTTCACCGATCACTATGGCACAATTCTACACAATGGGAATAAATGAGCTGAAGTCGACCATGTGAGAAATCGTTGGATTACCGGTCAATGATGTATACTGTTAACCAACGCAAGACAACCCACCAATAATGATAATGAGTGTCAAGGTGCCCCAGTACAATCTGACAAGTGCGAATGAATGAGTTGAAGTCGAACACTTGAAAGAATCTACCAATCAAGAGGCAATGATGAATCCCCACTGTCGATAGCGAAGAGTCTGCCACTGATGACTGCAAACCCTAAGGTACTGACAAAAAGACTCTAGACCTTATTCCCAGAGCAATGAGTCGGAGTCGATGGGAAAAGATCTGCCGGAAGGAAGGCATTAAGGCATCCCACATCAGTCCAGCGCGAGTGTAACCCGCAGGCCAAGATTTGGAAGGAATCGGACGAAGGAGAGTGATGGAACCAAAACCGAAGTACGTTTCCGACGTGCACAAGATGAAGCTAGCGCACGGAAGAAACCCTCTGAACCAACCAATAATGAAAGCCGACACAGAGGCGAGAAATCCACCGATAGGGTCAAATGGAAATCAAGGTACTGCATGAATCCCAAGTGTGATAATGTGTGCTGACGTCGAACACAGGGGAAACCACTCAGTCAAAGACCCATGATGATGATCAAATGCTGAACACGAGGTCACCTATCAATGATGGAAATAGGCCCAAGGTGCGGCTCTAGGCTTGCTCTCAGAGCAATGTGTCGTAGTCGATAAGAGACAAACCCGCCGGCAAGAAGTCAATGGGGACTTTCTCAAACCAGCACGAGCAGAAGATCAAAACATCTGATGTGATAGAACATGATACTGACAAGACCGGGAAGGCCGACTGAATAATGAGTCAAGAGACACCGCAAAATGGCCGACTCAGGCTAGACTTCCCTTGAACAAAAGCACGACTCTGTGATGACCATGGCAGTAAAAAGTGACACTGTATAAGTCTGTCATGCAGGAGGCAAAACAAACTCTCCATATGATTGGAAGAGATAACCAACCGAGGGAGAACTGACAAGTGAAACATGGTAAAGGCTGAACCTAGGTCAAAAACTAGAACCATCCCAAATGAAGGAAATATATATAAGTATATGTGCTTTGTTCAAGGGCGACAAACTGACTCTGTACTGCCATCAAAACAACGAAGATACATCCCGTTCCCGCTCTTTTTGTTATATTTGATTTTTTTGTCTTTTTCATATAATAAGCCCGAAAAAGAATAAAAGAATGCTATGGTACAATGGATAGAACGAGTATCAAGAAATCAGATGCACTAGTTCCTGGGATTGGAACAATCCTATGCTCAATGCAAGGTGGCGAAAACTGGTCAGTGATACTCAGAGGAACGTTCCATCCATGGGTACAAAGGTGTCAGGTCGTGATAGCTAAGTGCATGCAATGGTTAACTTGTACAGAAAGTCAAGGTCAAAAGTTGGCTTAAACATCGAGTCCAAATGAAGCCGGCTAAAGGCCAGGATAAACAAGTAGCCAATATGCAATGCAATAATACAACTTTAACGACACCAGGGAGCCTCTAGGGTAAAAGCCAGAAAAAGGATAAGTGATGAAGAAGAAGAATGAAGCTTCAACACAGAAGACATGGCGGGACTAAAGAGGACTCCCGAGCCTACATAAAACGCAGTATGGGCAACAAGTGATAGCGAGGAACTAACTAGGAAGCCCATGTAAAGGAAGGCTCTACCATCAAGTCATGATTAAATAATCGGCGAGTGAAATGGGTGTAATACTCATGACCTGATGGGATCGACCCTAAGGCAAGTGATCAATATGGAGGCTAGAATGCAAGATGCAACGGAAAGTGATTTCCCTAACCTATATGCCAGTGAAGATCATATACCTGCCGTGAAGAGTCGGAAATCATGGATCAAAACCGGGAAAAATCTCAAAATCGTCAAAATGTACCTGAAAACATACCAAACTGGGCACTTCCAAGCAATCGAGTTATACAGCATAAGATAGATTGAAAAAATAAGCATAAGGAATTTTTGCGAAAATTTTCAACTTTTTAGCCATAAATAGACAAATTACCTCTCATTTGGTTCATTATTGCATAGCTGATTTGGAAAAAGTGCTCTGGAGCTAAAAATTTCTTTCGTCAAATCAGGAACAACCGACCGTCGGAACTCAGCGAAACTTCAGGTAGGCTCCTTAATCATCCTGTTTATTCATTTTGTCCGTTTGGAAATTAAAATTAAGTGATTTTTTGCCTTAAAACCCTTGCTAAAATATGCGTACCTGCGCATATGCGGGTTCAATGAAGGAAACCCGCGTATACACGCGACTGTGTACAGGAAAAACCGCGTATGCGCAGGGCCGAAACTTAAAAAGCGTGGCTAATGCAAATTTTGATGAAATTTCTCAGGATGACCATTTCATGGAGGGAACGTGAGCATAGCGCAATAGACCAAGAGGTCATGCAGGATCGCGCAACACAAAATACCACTGAAACTGTGGATTGTTCAAATTCTTTAAAATGCCCAATATGAAAAGTAATGTGCGATTGCTAGAAATGCTCGTAAATTACTGGGAACCAGATCAGGATTGCTTCATAATTGATCAGATGCCACTATGCATAGAAGTGGAGGATATATATTTCATCACTGGACTCTCCAGGAGGGGAGAACCAGTGGACTTGCACGGAAAGCCCCTGGGAGGGTTGACCGTGGAAGATTATGTCCACGTATATTGCGTAGAGAATTCCAAAAAGGTTGGAACACAGATTGCAATTAGAGATATCAAGGATTTGCACATGAAGATCCTCCTTTTCACCATCAGCAGAGTGGCAGGATCTGCCTCACTACATCAGGCGTCCAGGACGCAAATGAGTATAGCTGTAGAGTGTTTGACTCATGTGTACGATTGGTGCACAGCCCTGCTACTGAACATGAAACAACAGCTGACCTCCATTCGCCAATCAAAGACTAAACATTTTGGCTATGGGACCATTTTGACAACATTCTTCTTTGAGAGGATTCCAGCTTTGAGACCGAGAGTCATCTCGACTATCAGTAGCCCGCAGGACCCAAGAATTTCCCGTTGGGAAAACATGATGAAGAGACTGGGGGGTAGTGAGGTACCCCGGACCACGTGGGACGATGAGTTCTTCCTGTGGTGGGGAGAACAGATCATCGCAGTGGACGACTATCCCTATGCCGGGATGGATTTCCGAGGAGATCCAGATCTAGTACTTCCACCTGGCACAGCATGGGGAGCAGTCGGTAAGTTTTTGCAAAATTTTTGACTTATATGATTTTTTTGGATTTTTTCAAATATGTATGAAAAAATGAAAACAAACATGTTTTTGATTGGATTCATAATGACTGACAATTAAAAATGATCATGTTTCAGATGTTGGACCAGTTCGTCCTGAGGGCCTACCGTGCCATAAGCGTCGCAGGGGTGAGGCAGAGACAGTGGATTCCGACAGGACTCTCCAGGCCGTGCAGAGAAACTTGGAGGGATTGACCCGCCAAATCCCTATGGCTGCCGTGGAGGACTTGCCGGAAGCCGTCCAGAGACGGGTGGTAGGAGTACCACGAGACTGGGTTAGACTATTCCGCCGTGTGGCCACTGCAGTTATGTTCTATAGGAACACGACTTCTGGGCAGGGTCCTCAGGAGTAGATAGATTTTATATATTAGATGATTGTATATTCTTTTTTGAGACTGAACATGATGGGGCATAAGCCCAAGTTTTGTACGAGATTATGGATCCAAATTTTGTAAAGTTTTTTGACACTCCGATGATATATATACAGCGATATTTGATGTGATGTGATAAATGTATCAAATGTATGATGTTTTTTGATGATTAAAAATTATTGTATTGAATGATTAATATGCCAATCCAATGCTTGATTAGCTAATGAGTCAGCAAACCAATTGTCAGCTCGAGGAATATGAATGAATGTTAAAAATTGAAATGACCTTTGTAACAAACGTACCCTCAAAAACAATCGTAATAAAAAAGGATCTCGTACCCGATAAGTGTTGTTCAACTGCGACACCACCAGCTGAGAGTCCAAGAAAACTACCAACGAATCAACACCCAAAGATATTGCCTCCGAGAGTAGATGAATGATTGCAGTGTATTCTGCTATATTTTTGGAAGCAGGACCAATGCAGACCCCTCTTGATACCAACAGCTGACCGAATGGATAATGAAGCACCCAAGCCGCGGAAGCTAAGTTCCGGGTGTGTCTACTAGCACCATCGGCGAAACCAAAATGACTCATGACATCCAACACAACCTGCCAAAGCAGATCAAAAACATCACCAACTCATCAAAGATAAAAAATCAACCAGATATGTACAAAGCAAAAACTACTATATACAAAAGCAACATGTCGGGCCGAAACCTAGGCATAATACTTCTTCAAATAGAGCCCATTTCGGGGCTCCGACAACTCGTTCCCTTCGAAATCAACCAGGGTGTATGCTCCTTTCTTAAGGACTTTTTTAACGATAAAGGGGCCATACCACATAGACTTAAACTTTCCTACCCCCAGGGCATCTTTTTCTTGGGCATAGACCAAAACAAGGTCACCTTCCGAAAAGACCCTAGGCTTGACCGCCTTATCATACTGAACTTTAACTCGGTTTTTATGCACTTCGTTCATCGTGGCAGCATCCCGACGCTGCTCATCGAGATGTTCCGTATGAAGCCGTTCTTCCGCACCGGAAGTGTCAGAAGAAGCTCAACAATTAATTTAAGAGAAGGAATTCGCATTCATTAGGAATACGATTCCACCCCGTGACTAACCGAACGAGTAAAGCCGCTGCGCTTTCATCGACGTCCCGTATGCCCAAAGTGTGATATAAGGTAATATGCCAGTTGGATCTAGCTTTATCAATTGTCCTTTGAATAATTGTCTTCAAGGATTTGTTCACGGCTTCCACTTGCCCATTTGCTTGAGGATAGTACGGAGATGAATGTTCCTGCCGGAAACCCAATTTGAGAGCCAACTCAACCATCATACTATTCTGAAAAGACTGCCATGGTCAGTGACAATCTCTCTAGGTATACCAAAATGAGAAATAACTTGGTTGAAAAGGAACAAAGTTGCAGTCTCACCATTGTTCCCAAAAGTAGGCATAGCTTCGACCCACTTCGTAAAGTAGTCTACTGCTACGATAATGTACTTGTGACCTTTTGCCGAAGGCGGGTTACAAGTAGTAAAATCCATACCCCACTTTGTAAAGGGTCCGACAGCAACGACTGGAAAAAGCGGAGCTGGATGAGCGCGCATTTTTCGAGTATAAAGCTGACAAGGATGACACTTCTTGACCGATACAATACAATCCTTGAAATTTCAGGCCAAAAGTATCCAAAGACTGCACCTTTAATGCATAAGCCCAGAGCAATGACCCCACAAGCTCCACCTGCGGGAGAATCACGGAGCACTACTTCTCTGCTTCTGAAATAAGCAATGTCTAGGATTAGTGCATGAAGAATCAAACTTCTCAATGGTACAGCATCACCAATAATCAGATAATTCTTGGCTAAGTGACGCAGTTTACGATGCTCATATTTTGAAAAAGTTGAGGGAAACTTCGTAGTCTGGAGATACACAATGATATCCCCATACCAAGGATCCTGTGGAGAGATCAGAAACAAGTGTTCGTCCGGAAAGGACTCATCATAGATCATCTCCTCTCCACAGGGCAACTCGGAGATCAATTCTGCAAAGACTAATGACTTCTTGGATTTGGCAGACATGAACTCGAGATCAAATTCTTGTAAAATCACAATCCATCTATTATATTTGCCCCCAATCACTCGCCTGCTGAGGACAAACTGAAATGGATTGGCAGCTGCCAAGACAGAATTTTTGCGAAGAATAATGTAATGCCGGAGTCGCTGCACAACATGAACTGCTGCTAAGGCTAATTTTTCTATCGGAGTGTATCGAAGTTCAGGTCCTACCAGTCCTCAACTAAGGTAGTAAATAACATGCTCTACAAGAGCATCATCCTCCTGAACCAAAACCATACCAATGGTAGATTCTGCTATAGCCACATACAAAAGAAAATCTCTGCTATAATCGGGTGGACTCAGTAAAGGAGCAGAGGTCAATGCCTTTTTCAAGGCATCAAAAGAGCGTTGAGCGTAGTCGTCCCAAAGAAAAGGAACTCCTTTCTTCAACAGTCTCATATATCCCTTTGTAATCTCAGCATAGTTGACGATAAACCTCCGAAGAAAATTAGACTTCCCTTGGAGACTTTGAAGCTGACGGATTGAAGACGAGGGAGGCAACCGAAGTATTGCCTCAACCTTGAAGGGATCTACCCTTATCCCTTCCCTAGACACAATGAATCCCAATAGCCGACCGGATGTAACCGTGAAAACGCACTTGTTCGGATTCAATCGAATTTGATAAAAACGACATCTTTCAAATATTTGTCGGAGGTGACCAGGATGATCCATCCTCTTTCGAGAATGAGTAGCTAGATCATCTAAGTATGCCTCAATAATCTTCTTGATGTCGTGGAAGGCGTAAGACATGGCCCGCTGAAAGGTAGCCCCAGCATTTTTAAGACCAAAAGGCATTTTCTTATATGCAAACGTACCCCAGGGACAAATAAATGCGGTCTTATGTTGATCTTTTGGACGGATAGTAATTTGATTATAACCAGAGAAACCGTCCATGAAGGAGAAAATCTCGTTACCGGCACACTCGTCAATAATCTGATCGATGAAAGGTGTGGGGTAATTATCTTTAGGACACACCTTATTCAGGTCTTTGAAATCGATGCACACTCGAATCGTTCCTTGCTTTTTATCTACCGGAACGGGGTTTGAAACCCATTCAGTCAGAGGAACTGGGAAAATGAATCCCGCCTTAAGCAGCTTTTCAACTTCAGCTTTGATGGCTGCTGCCTTCCTAGGATTAACTGGACGAAGTTTTTGCCTGACCGGCTTAGCGTTTTCATACGTCTTGATCTCATGCTGGACGATAGATGGGTCTATGCCAGGCATTTCCTCATAAGACCAAGCAAAAACATCCCTATACTCTTTAAAGAGCTCGGTATAGATTTGAATCTCTTCATGGGAACATTCAGCTCCAACGAAGACATTCTCGATAATGTTGGGATTCCTGGAGATGTTCACCGGGATAGTAGGAGAGATCACAACCATGTTCCCTTCAGCATAAACCTGTGCTGGTGCCAAAGGACTCAAGACTGGGTGAACAGGTCCAGGAGACTGAGGACTTGGAAAACTTGTTTCGATTTCGCTCAAGTCAGGTAGGAAGTAAGACCGATGATGCAAATCATCCCACGGTCTATCTATACCTGTCATCGCTTCCAGGATAGCCTCTTCAGATGGAAGAGTGGTATCTAGACAATCCTGGGCAGAAGAAGAAGTAAGCATCCAAGCCAGAGCCACATCACCATCCAACTCTTCCGGTGAAAGAGGAGCTGGATCAGACTCTGCAGTGTCAACAATAGACTGATATGCAATCTCAGCTGCAGAAATCGGGAATGCCATTCCACCCACTTGCCCTTCCTCCAATGTGGCTGTTGGAGAGGGTAAGGTCCAAGGGTCCGAAAAATAATGAGTTCGAAAGAAATCTCTTCGAAGGGGAGCCTTGGAGGATGAAATAGCATTAATAGACACCTTAGGAGGAGGAAGATCGAAAGAACCCATCAGGGAAGAATACATTCCAACTCCTAGATTCTCAACAGGCGCCTTAGTATTATCCAACTTAGGAACAGATGAGTCAGAAGGCGCATTCAGGTCTACCTGAGGACAGTCCAGTTGATCCACCGTAACTATCCTCCCTTCGTGGGGGAAACATACAATTCGAAATAATGAGGATGCAATAGAATCCATCTCATATATTCAGTTCCTCCCCAACAGAAGGTTGTAGTCCAAGGCTGCATCTACTACCTCAACCTCTATGTTAACGGTTTTGCCCCCAACACAGATGGGCAAAGCCGGGACAATACCATGGGGTCTGTGAGAATGACCATCGAACGTAGTAAGAACAGTGCTAGATGGAACAACTTTGGGAGATCCAAGTGTCTTCCAACATGCGAGAGACATCACGCATGTGGAAGCACCCTCATCAACGACAGTTCGAAAGATATTGCACTTCCGATACGACGATTTAATATGGAAAGCCATGTGATGAGGAAGTCTCTTCTTAAAATTATTCATATCAAAAGTAATCAAAAGAGAATTTTTCGGATAAATAGCCCCAATGGCAGTGAGCAAAGCACTGCGCTGAGCCGGACAGGACTGGAGTACCTCTAAAGCTGACATAGCACAAGGACTCTGCGCCAGATCTTCTACAATCGAGTAGTTCTGGGCAGCCCTCGCATTCGGATTAATCGTTGACCGCTTAGAAGATGCTTTGGGCATCCGAGGCATAGACTCAACAGTTGGCTTCGTAATGTGAAGTGGCTCAGTAGCATCAGGAACTTCCTTAGCTTTCGAAGATTCCTCTCCGCCATAATCACGGGATCTCGTAGCGACATCCACGTGAGCACTCATCATAAAGATGTTCGATGGAATTTCCCCTTCCTGGGCACCTCCAGAGGAAGCCCCAGGATTTTGGTTCGTGCCAACAACTAATTGCTGCCCTTGGGGAAAAGGGTTTGTTAGCACAGCCTGGGAACTAGAAGAACCCTGCTGGGATAACATGCGCTGAGCATCCTGAATTTTAGGGCAAAGGTGTGTGAGATGGTCTCCAGCACAAAGCTTGCATGGAAACTTCACTTTCTTTTTCTCCTTTTGACCCTCACCAACACGCTCGTTGGTTTTATTTGCATTGCTCTTCCCGTTCTTGCCCTTCTTCTTGTTATTTCGTCCCTTCTTCTTCCCATCGGATTGTTGATTTCCTTTGGGATCAGAAGTTTGGACAGCATTTATGGACAAAGACTGGGAAGGGGATGAATCAGCAGGCACAGCCTGACCAGAAGGAGCAGATTGTAAAGAAAACTGCTGCAGTTGAGAAAGCAGGCTGGCTGTACCACTATTGACCGATCCGACTAGCCCGTCACCATGCGGACCAGGTTTAGGTTTCGACAAATCCAATTTGGAGCGAGGAGCATTGGGAAAATACTTATAAAGTACCCCAGACTGAGAATAGATCAGTTCTAACTGCTGGGCCCTAAAAATGGCCTGCTCCTCAGAAAATACCCTGGATAGGGATACATCCTTTGAAATATCTGACTGCAGAGATTTCAAAAACCACTCGAGAAGGAATTCACCTGGAATATGGGCTTTGATAAGCCTCTTCCTTCTCCTCCATTCCTGAATGTGATCAGAAATGTGAGTTGCCTCATCCTGCTTAAAATTAGCCAGGAGTTTGGTCCCAGCCTCATATCTGACAGGCAACTGAAAATGGTTTAGAAATGTGACAGCCAGTTCTCCAAATGTGGCAAAACTGCCCCCAGTGAGCTCGATATACCATTTGGCAGCATTCCCAGTTAGGGTGCGTTGAAATAATCTCAACCTAATCGAGTCATCGATCAGGGAGTTCGAAGAGCACCATAAGTGGAAAGTGGTAATGTGGTCCACCGGATCTTCTCCACTCTTACCTTCAAACTTTGGAATGTCTGAAGGAAGTTTGATTGGGACCGGAGGCCACCCCGGACTATACCGAATCGGGTCATTAGTTAACTTCGACAAATCTGGCAAGTTTAACGTTGCCAGAAAAGGTAAGCGAGGCGGAGCCTGAGGATTCCATCCTTGATGGGATGGATTCCCAACATTCTGAAAAGAATAGCCTGGATTTGATAAGGCACCAGGTTGCCAGAAAGGACTCGTAGAAAATGGAGAAGAACCTCCTCCCCACGCCGAGTTACCAAAGCCCAGACCAGTTCCCCCCGCTGAAGTATTGATTGAAGAGGAAAGCCCCTGATAGGGGTTCCAAGCATTAGACAGAGGAGAAAAGGACTGATATGCACTCGATGAAGGGAAAGAAGCATTCCCTTGATGACCTGCGAAGAACTGGTTCCCTGCCCCAGCCGTAGTAAACACAGGATTCCATCCCGTAAAAGTAGTCGAACTTTGCCCCCCAGACCAAGGGTTGAAACTTTGGGTCTGGGACGTAAACGGAAACGACCCTAAAAAAGGATTGGAACTAGGAATGTGCCCAGTCCCAAAGGGAAAACCCTAAAACGAAGCTGATCCACTAGCCATGTTAGACATGGGCGTAGATCCAGCTGCACCGGCGGAAAAGGAAAAAGATGGATTTCCACTAATGGACATCCCTGAACAAAAAGGACCAGAATGAGAAGCGTGTGCTTGGGTGAACCCAGAGCCAAACACAGCAGTGCTAGAAGCAATCGAAGATGAAGCAATAGTGCCCCCTGCTTCAACAGAAGAAGGGGTCTGAATGCCTGCAGCACTCACGGTAGAAGCCGCGTTCCCAGTCGTGGCCATCGAAAGATAAGAATGATACGGAAGATCCGGGGGTCTCTCAGACTCCGGTCCGATGTACTGAACAACAAACGGATAATCAGGAGGAAGAGGAGATGGACCTGTAGCAGGAGGCTCAGGTATATCTTCTATCTGAAAATCTTCTTCCTGAGGAAAAAAAACTCGCGAGGTGAGCGGAACGCTCCTCTCGGGACCGACACCGGAATCAGATATGAAACCTTCAGACCTTGGTGGAGGATCTCTCTCCACAGCGTCAGACTCTACAGGGTGGTAACCACCTGCTAAATCGCTCCTACGCCTTCTCGAAGAAGGCTCCGCACTCTCGGGAGATAACCCCCGGATTCTCCTCGAACGTCGAGGTGCTTGATCAACCACTTTTATAGATTTTTTAAATTAGAATCAAAAAAGTGAAAATCTAGGCAAGCTAGGAGCAAAGAGCACTCTCTAAAATAAAAATCCCTGAGATACAGCAAGCAAACAACCTCCAAGTATTTCCGCTCCGGGTGATGAGGACCGGACACCAAAATACAAGCAAGCGAAGTATAGGACCTCCCGAAAGCAGTCTGGGATGATTAGGGCCCAGAACAACTAGCGAAGGTATCAGAAATAGTTACGCCGACCTCCAAACAACAGCCTTTGCCGGCTCAAGCACCCAAGCTTCGCAAGGGCACCCCCTAGAAGTACTGCTGAAAGTGATGCGACGTCTGCCTCAGGTACCACGGGTATTCCCCCCCGCAGTCACCTGTGTGGAACCTAGGAACGGGAACTATGGACACCAATCCGTATCAGAAGCTGGGCGGAACGGTCTTGAGGTCAGATTCAGCTAATCGGAGGGGGGGTATCCCTCTTCTCAACCTTCACTTCCCCTCGCGCTTGACTCTCGGATGAGAGTTTTCCCAGTCCACCTCACGGAGTTGGATTTCGCTCAATTAATCAACTTCTATGTTTGTTTGAGCGGCCTTGGAGAGTTAACTCTCCACTCACCTATTCCAAGGCCCTACAACCTAGCTAGTTGGTGATCGACACTTAGAAAAACTTGCTAGTTGATTTTAGATTAAATCGCTTATTTTAAGGGCTGTTATATTAAGTCACAAGGATATGGAGATGAAACGTATGGTGTTTTTGACGCAAAAGAAATTAATAAAAACTTAACTACATGCGAATGCAGTTCTTTGTCTTTCGATGAAGAGCAATCTCTATACAGGTTCTACGAGACTAAAAAAATTGTATTTTTCTTTTCAAAAAGCAAACTCACACTCCCAAAAACTAAGAAGCTAACTAAATGCTGAAATGCACCTAATGCAAATCACTACAAGCATGTAAATCCTAAGATGCAAAAATCTCTTAAAACAGAGTGAAATTTCCCAAAAAGCTCCTTCAGTTTTAACTCCTTTTTGATATCCCAAAAAGCTAGTTCTCGAAAACAAGAACTCTTAATATAAGACACCAAAAACACTTAAAAACAAGAAGAAGAAATCAAATGACAACTCCTCCTGAAAATCAAGTAAAAAACTAGAAGCAAGAAACCTCACAAAAGCTCCAAAAGATATGGCAAAACGAAAATGAAAATGCAACAACAAAAACAAAAACAAGACAAAATGTTTTTTGAGTTTTTGAAATGCAAAAACAAAAAGCAAAACAAATGTTTTTTGAGCTTTTTTGTTTTATAGGGAAAGAGCTCGAAAAGACCAAGCACAACTATCAAAATCCAAACCAAAACGGGACCGAATTTCAAGCACAAACTTCAACAATGCTCTCAAACCTTATAAAGCTAACTTGTAGCAAGATAAATAAGAGCAAGAGAAGACCAAAAACTCAGCCAATCAGCCTAGATAAATAGTGCAAACTCGCTGCAACAACAAACTCCAAAGAAGCAAGAAAAGTTCTTCGAAAATTGCAACAAAACCCTAGCCTATAGAACTCAAGAAAACCAATCAAAAACGAAGCAAAAATCGCAATGCGAAGCACAACAAAAAGATAGGAGTGAGTCAGTGAACAGAAGCCCTCTGTTCTGATAAAGCAAAACAACCAAGAATTCTCAGAAAGCGATCTTGGAACTCAATCCAGAAGTGCCAGCACCAGAAACAACACTTTGCCAAAAAGACTAGTTTTCACTCAAACGAAAGAGAGAAAAGACATGAAACCACTTCCTTCACACTCCAGTAAGTACAGAGACTCTGTAGGAACAGGTCTCCACAGCCAAAAAGGACCAAAAAGTCAAGAAACTCAAAATTTCAAAATCTGCCTAGGTATACGCTACTTCACAGCTATGCAACCAGCGTGCATACGCGTCTGTTCTAAGGGAAACTCGCGTATACGCGGTTTCCTTCAGAAAAAATCGTGTGTATACGTGACTGTGTGCAAAAGAAGGCGCGTATGCAAAGGTAAATAATGAAAAAAACAAAAAGAACAAGCCTGGAAAAGACACCAAGACTTCAGACTGACTGCAAGAAAATAAACTGGACTGCAAATGAAAGTTAAAACTGCTGGGATCCTACCAAACAGCTGAAACCACCCAACAGGAGAATCACAAGAATGTGATCCCCAGCGGAGTCGCCAGTTCTGTTTCGGGGAATATCACCCTAGAGGTTCGTTGGGTTACAACCTCCACAGAGCATGGGCATGCTACTTAACAGACTCACACAACCATGCACGTTCAGAAAAACTAAATAGAGCAGAATGAGAAAGTTACCCGTAGGTCCTACGATTGAAGCAAATCCCGCAGGGTTCAAACCCCCAGCAACCGTCCTTCCTTCTTAACCTGAAAGACAAGAAGAAACAAGCACAAAGGACTGGTTGTACAACATATATCTACTCTAAATGTTAGTGAGATTCATATAAAACATTAAATAAATCATAATGAATGCTTGTATAACAAATATTCTCATACATATAAGCATACACTAACATGTTTATTTCAGGAACAGCATGGTACTTCTGTATTATAAATAGCATGTACAAAAGTATGAGTGGAGAGATCACCCGATCCTTCCAAGGCCTTCGCAGACCGTCGTCCGGATCCGTCCAGCCCTTGCCTCGCTAAGACTCCTTCCAAACTGGTGCATACGAGATAACATATAAAGGATGTATATCTCAAGGAAACAAGGGTTTCCTATAATGAACTGGGAAAGTGCAGGAGGCACGGGGAATCAGACTTGGATAGGGAATACCAATAGAGTATAATATCAATAATTCTCTCTCTCCCTTAGGCCATACACATGAGGGCTTTTTATAGTCCCTCCAAGTAGTTTCAGCAGTTGGAAACAGTTGGCCACGGGCTGGGGTGGTTGAACTACCTGAGTAACCATCAACCCAGCGCAAAATTAGGGATTTTTTATATATATTTTTAATCATTTTAATGGCATACGCGGAAAATTCTAGCTGGACATACACGCGGAAAAACACAGGCATAGTCGCGTATGGGGGATTTTACACTGTTTTTAAGTGAATTTGTCCAAGTCTGTAGGAATGGGTGCCCAAAAAGCCATGAAGCAATCATGAATCATGTCAAGGTGAGAAATGATGCTATAACAAAGTGGGTAAACGTTTCATCCTTTATTCGTACCAACACTCAATAAGAGGGGACGTAATTGCCACCATTTGGATTATTGAAGTTGTTTAACTCTATTTAGAGATTTTGTATTATGTGTTTAGTTTAATTTTGTTTTGTTTTCAAATATGCATGCTATTTCACTATTTAGTATGCTTGTTTCTTAGCATGTTTACTAACTCGCTTGACTCCCTTGATTTTCTGCTTGTGACCAATAACTTAAGAGGAAAAAACCACTCCTCTTAATAATGTGCGATTTGGTACACTTGTGCACCAAATCCACCTACACACCATCTGCAGCTACTCCTTCAAAACTATCTCTTTGATTCTTTCCTCCTCCCTTGGTGATTCTTCAATGATGATTGGGCTCTTGGGAGGAGTTTCTGGCTCTTTCTTACTTACCCTCTAAATCTTTTTAATTTTGAAATACATAGAGGTCTTCCTTTTTCTCTTTTTACTCAAAGAAGCTAAGTTGGCAACTTCCTCTTGGTTTTGAGGGGATGTTGGGCGGTGCTATGAGTCTTCTTCTTACTCACTTTCTGCTATGTTTATGAATTCTGTCTCTATTTCCATTTCTTCTGTTTCTCCTTGGCCCTCTGTCTCTTCCTCTTCTTCTTCTTGTTCCTCTTCTGGTTCTTCTCCTCCTTCTTCTCTAAGGCTAGGAGTATAATTTTTCCTTGTTTGGGTTGTTATAAAATCTTCCCTTCGTCCCTTGCTACTGTGTCTGATATGCGCTATACTTCGGAAGCTAGCTCGACTGCTTGTGATGTTGTTCTACTGCTGTTGTTGCACGTTGTTCAAATACACAGCCCCAAATTGGTACTGCTGTGCTGCGGGCTCCCTTTGGTTTCTTTCCCTCAAAAATTATCAATTCGTTGGTTTGCATGAAACAATATCTCATTTTTTATATTGTGCAACTAATTTTGGAGTGCTTATGTAACTTGGCCTCAGATCGAGTTTTTGTTAGAGATCGTTGTTTCCTTCTCTCTGTTAGTTCAAGATGGACTGCGTGTTTCCTCCCCTCGTTCTCCTCCAGTCCACTTGATTTAAATTTTTTTCTTTTTCATGCCCATGTGGCGTGACTTTACAGTTCTCCCTAGTCATACTTCACGATGGTGGCCAAGATAACTGGCCACCTTTCTACCCCTTAAACTCTAAGTTTGCAAATTTAATTATTTCTAGCTATTATGGATGCATAGCGAGGGGTTAGAAGCTATAATTGAGTTTACCTGTTGTTTTCAAGGCATTTTCAGGAGTTGGATTGGGGACACAAGCCTTTTAGATGTTGTGTTATTCACTATATTCCTATTCTTGGTGAGCATCTTGTTGAATGATCAGCTTCTTGAGTGAGCTGCTAATCATTTCTGGTTGTTTCTTTATACTTTAGATGTTGCGTGGGGTGCTCAAGATTCCATGAGTGGCATTATCATTCACCTAGATTCTTTTATGCAGCTTTCCTTCTTGTTTTTCTTTGCATTCCATGAACAAATTTATTTTTGAAGGAAATTCCTGATGTTTGTAGCAGTTTGTGGCTTGCTTTCTTTTGCTACATTGTGCTCAGGAATGAAGGAATATGGTGTATGCAGGTGATGGAAGGAGTTATGGAAATGAATGGAGTTAATGATGGGATGGATGGTAAAATAGAAGGGGAGAGAAGAAGATGATTGCTTCCCTATGTTTCCAGAAACCATTAATAACCTACAAAACAAAAAACAAAGAGATGCAGATGTTTATTTGTTTGTTTGTTTGTCTTTTTTTTTTTTTTGTGAAAGAAAATGGGTTGCCTCCATCGAGGTATTCAACCCACAATCTTTCCTGGAGCGCCTCAGAGAGATTTTCACCCATGGGCCTTTATTCTTATTATTTTATTTTTTTTAGGCGGTGCTGGAAACTATGGAGTTTCCCATTACATACACCTCTCTGCTTATTGAATTTATGAACTCTGCCCTCGATAAGGGCTTCTTGTAAATTTTAATTTGTGACCATTGACAAGCAAGGGGATTCCTTCATCATCTATGGTACTGATTTGAACTGTGCCATTATCAAAACATTTTTCCACCGTGTAAGGACCCAACCATCTTGTCATATCTTTTCCCTTAAAGTATTTAAACCTTGAATCATACAAAAACGCCCAATCTCCTTCTTGGAAGGCCTTCACCTTAATGTTCTTGTCATGCCATACCTTCCTTTGTTGCTGAACTACCTCTGTGTGAAGAAGTGCTTGCATTCAAAACTCATCCAATCCATTTAGTTGTCGCAATCTCTATTTTTGGGAATTTGATAGATGTAGATCTAATTCAGCTTCCATCCTTAAAGTATTGAATTCAAAATTAGCTGAAAGTAGATATTTCTTACCATAGAATAGTTCATAAGGAGTGAATCCTGTTGTTGTCTTCCAAGTAGTGTTATAGGCCCAAGTAGCTTCTACCAATCTGTTTGGCCAATATTTTCCACTGCTGCTCACAACCTTGGTGAGGATACTCTCTAAAGCTTTGTTAGTTACTTCTACTTGGCGATTTGCCTAAGGGTGATAGGTAGTAGAAGTTATATGTTTAATTTTGTGCTTCCTCAAAATATTTTCAGTGAGGTGAGAAGTGAATTATGCTCCCTGATCAGTGACTATTTCTCTGGGGTATCCAAACTTGTAAAACACATTCTCCTTCATAAATTCTTCTACTTTCTCCTCGGTTGCTACCTTCACTTATTTTTTTTCAGCCCACTTTTTCAGGTAATCAATGCATACTATGATACACTTCTTTTGTCCGGATGGTGGATTGATAGGTCCAAAAAAGTCCATGCCCCACTTGTCAAATGGCTCAAGAGCCACCTGAGGGTGCTAAGGTATCTCATCCCTTTACATGGGTTTCACCATCCTTTGGCACTGGTCACATCTGCTGGTGTATCTTCTGGAATCTTGGTGAAGGGTAGGCCAATAGTATCCTACCTGCAAAATTTTGTAAGTAGTTCTCTTTGCAGAAAAGTGGCCTCCACATGGGCTGTCATGACATGCAAAGAGGATATCAAAAAATTCTTCCTCCCTCACACAAATCCCTTGTATTTGATTAGGGCCTAGCTTGAAAAGGTTTCCCCCAATCCATGTGAAAGGGGCGCTTTTTATGATGATTTTTCTCCTCTCCCTGAATGAAATATTAGGAGGGAGTCTCCCAGCAACCAAGTAGTTGGCTATATCAGAAAATGATGGTGAGAGTGCTGATATAGCAAAGAGATGCTCATATGGCATCTAGTCATCCACCATTCCTTCTTCACCTACAGGGAGAGCTAACATGGACAAAAAGTCTACAAAAACATTCTCCTTTCAAGGTTTAGCAACAACAGTCAAATCAAGTTGCTGCAAAAGTAACAACCATCTAATTATCCTAGCATTAACATTCAGTTTGTTCATTAAATACTTGATGGCTGCATGGTCAGTGTGAATAAAGGTCTGGTATCCAGTTACATAATGCCTGAATTTTTTCAAAGCATGGAAAATGACTAACACCTCCTTCTCAGTAACAATATAATTTAGCTCGGCCTTGGACAAGTTCTTGTTGATGAAATAAATGGCATAAGGTATTTTTTCATCTAATTGTCCTAATGCTACCCTTAAATCTTTGTCAGATGCATCAGTGTGGATGAGGAAAGGTAGAGTCCAATTTGGACCTCGGAGGATGGGGGTAGTAGTCAACTTTTCATTAATGAGCTCAAAAGCCTCTTGAAAAGGACCAAACCAAATTAACTCAGAATCTTTGGTCAATAACCCAAATAATGGCGAAGCCATCTTGCTGAAATCTTTGATCAACCTTCTATAGTAACCAGCTAAGCCTAAGAAACTCCTAACATCTTTCTGTTTTTGAGGAGTAGGCACCCTTTAGATGATGGTGATTTTGTTCAGATCTACCTATATTTCTTCTTAGGATATGGAGTGTCCTAATACATCCCCTACTTTCTTTAGGAATTCATACTTTTTTGGGCTCAAGGAGAGATGCATCTCAATGCACTTTCTTAGCACTTTATCCAAATTAGAGAGAGCTCCCTGGAAGTTATCCCCATATGTTGTGGAATAATTGATGTAGATTTCGACAGAGTCATGGAATAACTCAGAAAATATGCTCAAGACAGCTCTTTGGAAGGTAGCTGGGGCATTGCACAACCCAAAGGGTAGGACTCTATAAGAGAAGGTACTCCAAGGGCAGGTGAAAGTAGTCTTATCTTGGTCTTTAAGGCTGATTTGAATTTGATTGTTCTCACTGAACCCATATAAGAAGGAAAAGAACTTCTTCCTCGCAAGGACATCTAGGAATTGGTCTATAAAGAGCAAAGGGAAATGGTCATTCTTGGTGGCTTTGTTAAGTTCTCGATAGTCAACACAAATTTTCCACTTCCCATTCTTCTTTTGGACTAGGACAAGAGGGGATACCCAGTCACTGTTGGATACAGGATATATGAACCTTGCATCCAATAGTTTCTTCAGCTCTTCTTTGATTATGTCCTTTAGAGCTGGGTTCATCCTTCTTTGGGGTTGTCTCATAGGTTTGCATCCTTCTTTGATGTAAATGTGATGTTTGCATACTAAAGTATGAACCCCTTTCGTGTTCCTGTAATCCCAAGAAAATGCTTCAAGATTTTCTTTCAAAAGCTGGCATAGCTACTTCTCTTCTTCATTCGAGAGGTTTGGGCTAATTTTCAGAGATCTAGATGGGCTTAAATCAATAGCCTTGGTGCTTTCATAGGCTGACTCAACTGAGTGCACTTCCATCCAAGGTTGGATTTCAGACTCTTTGACTAAGGTTTCAAGAGGAATGTTATTGGAGGACTGGTTTTGAATGGCATGGTCTATGAGTTCATCTTCATCAAGCTGCCCCCCTCTAAGAATAAAATCTATGGTACACATAGGGGAAAAATTATATAAATTATCTTCTCCATCCTCCAACCATATAGGGAGATCATGGTCAATGGAAGGTTGGGCTGGAGAATATAACACTAGCTGTTTAGACAAAGGCCCATTTTTGATAGTCATGTTTCCGGCCCGACAACTGATATAAGCATCTGCAGTGGCTAACCAAGGTCTCCATAAGATGAGAGGATAACCATTAAACTTGGTTTTTGGTTGCATGACCAGGACATATGTAGGATACTTCCAAGAGTCAATGGTAACTGTAACATCTTCAACAATTCCTTCCAGAGTTACTATGGACTAATCTACAAGTTGCAGAACTGTTGTGGTTTTCCTCAAAGTCCCTTAGAGATTAAGTTTCAACATAGTTTCCTTGGTCATGAAATTGATGGTAGCCCCTAGATCAATTAGAGTGTTGGGGAATATGACACCATCTATATGCACATCAACAACTGGACTACCAGGGTCCAGGTACTTTGGAAATATCACCCTTCCCAGCATTAGGTCAGTCAGTTGTCATACCACATTGATGGTGGGCATATCTCTCTTCCTTCTCCCAGATTTCTTGAAGCACTTTTCTTTGATGAGCCTATTATAGACAGGGACATATTTAATGGCATGGAGAAGTAGTATCCTTACACAAAAATTTTCCAATTCTCCCAGGAGTTCAGTCTCCTCTTGGGTGTGCTGACTAGGGTGGATCTAGCACTCAGGAAAATGAGGTTGTTGGATATGAGGGTTACCTTCTTCCTTTTCCTCCTCAACCTCTACTAGTGGAGATGGAGGATGGTTTTCTGGGAGTACTATTCTCGACTTAATATTAACCTATTGTATCTCCACAACATAAGATGGATAGGATTTTTCTCCGCTGGGAGCCTGTTATGCCTGTTTGTTGTTCGAGTTCGGATTGGGTTGTGTAGGTATTTGAGGTAGCCTACATGGAGAAACATGAGCAAGCTGAGGTTGAGGTTCAGGTGGAGGAATTAGAGTAGGTGGCTGATTGTGTTGAGGCCTCTAACATTGGGATGGATTGTTCCACTGAGGTTGTTGTGGAACATACTATTGAAATGGTTTATTTCCTGGCTGAGGATGATATGGAGAGTTTTAAGGCCAAGTAGGAGGTGTAGACTAGGATGGAGGAGTGGGGGTGTACGAAGGTTTCAGTGGTGAACTCTAATTGTTGTGATAGTAAGAGTAAGGCGCACCTATCATACCTTGTTGATATGGCTGAGGGTCTTGAGGCCTTCTCTGGTTGATGAAACATAATTTCTCTGGCATTGCTTCCCCACCTTGATATACATCCTTAATTCTAGGTAAGGAGGGACACTTTTCAGTGGCATTATTCTCCTCACAGACTAAGCAAACCTCTATGACATTCAATGGACATTCATTTCTTGGGTACTTTTAGGTACATCTAGGACAAAATATGGCCAGGGCTCTCTATGCTTCCTCTTTCTTCCTTTTGACATGAATTTTTTCCATTTTCAAAGCAAGGGTGTGCAACATGTCACTCTTGAAGTCCTCTAGCATGTTTCTAATCTCATGTTTTATGGAGGTGGAAGAGGAAGGGGTATTAGATGTGTTTTGGCCAGCTCTGCCCATCATCCTAAATGCCCTAGAATGGTTCTGTTTGGTCTCAATCTAGTCTCCTAAACTGAGCTCATTTAATTGTCAACCAGGGTTGGTAAACTGCTGAAGTGAAGTGTACTGTATGTACCTAGGTGTTTGTTTCTTAATGCGTTGTGTGTAGTGTTTTGTGATGTTTTTGGTCTTTTGTGATGATTTATGATGTTTTTGGTCTTTTGGTGGTTTTATATTCACAAGGAAAATGACTAGAAAGCTAATGGATAGCAGCTAATGATTAAAAACAGAGTGAAGCCTAATTGGTTGATGACAAATGAAAAATTCAATTGCAAACACTGAAGCAGTATCAAATCTAAACTATGACTAAGCAGAAATAAAGCTTGATAATGACTTCTAAGGAAATGATTCAAAACACAAACTAAACTTGTCAAATTCTTTCCTCAAAGGTATTTGAGAGAGAGCTTGAGACATTGTCAACTAAGTATGCAAATTTTCCTAACTAAACAGTTTAAACAACTAACTTATAATGATGCAACATTTTATCCTTGATTAGAGATTTGTTGAAGAATATTTGGGATAAAACATTTATACCATCATAAGATCTTCTACTCTAAAGTTGGTCCCTAACTCTATTCTGCAACTTGGTTTGATGACACTACACTTCACTCAAAGTTTATGGATTTTTGAAATAGTCTTTTGGGGAAATGTTGGTTTGTAAGATGATAAGGAAGTTGCAGAAATACTTCAGGCCTTAAAGTGATATGGTCTTCTGTTCATATGTTTATGAATCAATTATGGATTTTAGAACAAGAAGAGGTTTGTAAATAATGAAGGCTGTTTTTTTAATCTTAACAACTGAAGTAATCTAATGTGCAGTGAATGACAACTGAATGTGGAATGCAAATGCAATGAAAAATTGAACTTAAAATGTCACTAATCTAAAACAATGCTAAACTACAAGTCATTATCAAACTTACAACAGAACAACTGAGCATGAATTAAGTGCAATTAAACTCCGGAGCATCCTAACTAAGCTATCATGCATTATTCTATGGAATTATACAGTCTGTTTGTCCATCATGATTGGTATTCTGGAAGAGTTCCTTCTTTTGGAAGAGTTTTTAGAACAATCCTGACTGTGTAATTAAGTGCAAATGCAAACATAAAGACTGAAAGCAATGAAAAACTAAGATATCATAGCCATCTCCTACCCATCATTATGATATTTTTGACAAGCGTTTAAGAGCAAGAACTACTATGGTACTTAGTGAAAACACACAACTAAAACGTTCAAGATCACAATCATGCTTAAGACAGTATAAAGATTTCTTGGAAGAGTTTCTTCTTGTGGAAGAGTGCTTATCATAAGTATAATTGTGATGGTGAATAAAAGAGACTACAATTAAACCCTACAATACTATAGCCATTTCCCATTCATCATTATAATCTTTTGGAAGAGCTTCTTCTTTTGGAAGAGTTAGAATGAGTATAACTACAGTAACTAATAAAAGCAACTACAAATTCAACTTCTAATCCTACAATACTATAGCCATTTCCCATTCATCATTATAATCTTTTGGAAGAGCTTCTTCTTTTGGAAGAGTTAGAATGAGTATAACTACAGTAACTAATAAAAACAACTACTAATTCAAATTCAAAAACGTAAAGGCAGCTAGAATACTTATCTAAATTACGCAAATAAATCCGTGCAAGAGGTAGGGGCCCTCTACCACCTGACGGAATCTAACTCAAATCAAATCAACGCTTTCAAAACAACACTTTCTGCTTCATTAAAGATGAAATAACTTAAACAGAGCACTCTGCGTCTTCAGAAATGTAGCACAGAATCTAAGCAAGATCTGGAATAAAATCTAGCCTAGCTCTCGGTTTCCCAAGTGTTTATATAACAAATGTAAATAACAAGACTTGCAACAATTTCAGGAACATTGTCTTTCCTTATCGGAATCACATTAGGACTCTTGAAGTGGCTGCGTAACAAGGAAATGGACATCTGGACTAAGACAATCCTATTAGAAGTTTGTCTTCTTAAGTGTGTTCCCACGTTCCAAAACAATACCCAGAATTCGTTTCTTCCTTCATGGTGAGCAACGAACCATGTAGACATGACGTGGAATATGCCCATATGTGGTTTTTCTTGAGAGGCCACCTGGAACATACTCAAACGTGAAGACAACTGCAGAATCGCCGGTTAGCTACGGAATGTCTGCATTCTGCAGCTAGTTCCGGTCAAAATGCTTTACAATGGCAAAAATCACAAAACTTAGCAAGTCAGTCATGTTAATCATTCTAAAAGTAATTTTAACTAAATTCATTGATCAATTGGGTCTAGGATAGCAATGGAAAAAGGAAAATGAGGTAAAGTAAGATGAAAGAAAGCACAATTTTTGAGGCTCAACAGGTTCTGAAAGACAGTTTTGATTGTTTCACAAGGTTGTTGGTAGATATCTCCTCCTGATAGCATATTCAAGGTTTATATCATCTCTTCTATGATCCCTCAAAGAAGTACAAGTTTAAGTGATGCAGGATCAAGAGTACAATTGGCTCTCTTATAGTTTAATTTAAACCTCTCTTCATAGTCCTCTAGGGATTCATTAGGCCCTAGAGTCATCATAAATATCTCATCCTTAGTTTCCTTGGACCTACAGTAGTCTCTATACTTGTCATTGAAGGTCTCTTGCATCTATGCCCAGGCGGCGATGCTATCCCCAAATAGACCCATGAACCAGCGCAAGGCTGCATCCTTAAGGGTGGATGGGAATAACTACAACTTTTGATCATTAGAAGTGTAGTCATAAGTCCTAAAAACAACAATATATTCAAACACGAATGTGTGAGGATCCTCAGAGGTAATTCCATGGAAGTGTGGAAGAGTTGAGGGGCTAATGTTTTTCATATTAGTTTCCCCATCTCCCTCTCTTATGGGAAAGGCTCTATGGATCCCCGCCAAGGTTAATATAGGTGAAGAAATTCCCTCAGTTGGATGAAGGTCTTCTTATTCTTCCCCAATAGGCTCCTCAGAGTATTCAAAAGGCTCTCCTATAGGAATTTTAGTATCACTGCCATCGAAGAAGAGTGAAGGGTGGCTAGGAGGTGATGTGGGGGGTTTAGGTAAGATTTATGTTTGAATATTTATACTCCTACGAGGCATGATAATTATATATATATATATATATATATATATATATATATATATATATATATTTTCTCAATATTTATGAAATAACATGAAAAGAAAGGAAAGAAGAAAAATAAAACAAAATCAAAGAATCTACTAGACACCTCCCTGGAAATGGCACCAAAAAGTGGTGAGCACTGGTATTGCACCAAGAGTGCTGCAACTCCTAGGGACTGCCCTACTTTACTTTATCAACCCGAGGTTCATACAAACTTGGAGGTGATAGTGTTATATACACAACAGATGCATTCTACTCATGTCATCCTCTTCCTTTCTATGAAAGGGTGCTACTTCTAGGGTTTCTCAGTGAAGTCTGTCACACTTCAATGAAACTAAAATAAATTGCAAAAATGAAATGACAGAAACTAAACTAAACTAAATTGATGAAAAGAAATGACATGAAAGGGAACTAATTTAAATTGCTGAAAAGAAATGACAGGAAAGGAAAATAATTTAAATTTATGAAAAGAAATGCCAAGAAAGGAAACTAGTTTAACTTGCTGAAAAGAAATGGCAGAAAATAAACTATTTTAAATTGTAGAAAGGAAATGACAGGAAGGGAACTAATTTAAATTTCTGAAAAGAAATGGAAAAAAGAAACTAATTTAAACCACACTTAACTTTGCAAATCAACTAAATACACTCTACTTATCTTATGCTCTATCTACCATGCTCTTATCCATGCAACTAAGCTATCCATCACTTAATTCTAATCGTAAAAATTGTTGATTTTCAACTTGGATAAGAAAGGGATAAAGAAGCTAATGGAAAACTTAACACATGGGACAAGGCTTGGAGGTGGAAATATGGGTTTAGACTTCATTAAAACTTATGATATTGCAAAAATTCTTTGGAGAGGGAGGATTTGGAAAGTGCGATGGACGAATTGCAATGGGATGACGGAAGTGAAATTTACAATATGTGATACTGCAATTCGTAATATCGCAAAGTTGGAGGAGTAGCGGAAGTGATGTTCGGGAGTGGGAGCGAAATGGAAAATGTGATGGGATAGAAGTTGCGAAATGCGATATACGATGGGGATAAAAACTGCGAAATGTGAAACACAATAAGTCAAATGACGTAGCAGTAGGACAAGTGGCAGAGTGCTTTAATCATATTGCAATCAGCGTTGGGAGTGGGGAAACGTTACAGAGAGTAGATGAAGATTACAAAATGTGATTGCGAAAATGGATTGTGATCAGTCTTAAAGGAAAAAGGGAAAAGGTTACGAAATGTGATTGCGAAAATGAATTGAGGTAATTATTAAAGGAAAAAGGGAAAAAGTTGTGAAATGCGATTGCGAAAAGGGATTGCGAAATGCAAATGCGACGGGATAAAGACTACGAAATCCAAAATGCAACGGGATGACGTGGTGGTAGGGTTGGTGGCAGAGTACGACAACGATATTGCAATCGGCGTTTGGAGCTGTAAGTGTTAACGGGAACCAAATGAAAAATGTAATTTGCAATTTGTGATGCAACAGAGTACGAAGAATTATCGCAATTGGCGTTTGGAATGGTAAGTGTTAATGGGAACCAAATAAAAAATGTGATTTTTGATTTGCAATGTGGCGGAATACGGAGAATTGTCACAATCGACATTTGGAGTGGTAAGTGTTAATGGGAACAAAATAAAAAATGCGATTTGCGATGCGGCGAAATGCGAAGAATTGTCGCAATCGACATTGGGAGTGGTAAGTGTTTTAAAGGAAAAAAAAGGAAAAGGCTATGAAGTGCGATGGATGACGTGGCAGAGTGCTACAGTATTATGGCAATCAAGGTTTAGAGGCGGAAGTTGTTAGTATGAATCTTAATTCCAAGTGTACGAAAAAATACCACTTTAGCTGTGCATAAAAAACAACCCTAACAACAAATATGGCTGCCAATATCCTCAGATCTGCAGTTAGGTGATCAAGATAAATGCTGCAAAAATCTAGATCTATGCATCAAAAGACATTAAGAAATAATAAAAACAAGATTTACTCCATGCATCCAATAGACATGACAAGAATATGTTGAATGAATTTTGTATTAATGGCACCTGGGAGGAAAACATAGAAGGATGTTTCTAGTTCTTCTCAATGGGATGGGTTCTTGTAAGTCCTCAGCACTTCAGATCTAAAATTCCTCTCTCTTGATGGTGTAGAAAACCCAGACAAAAATGGTAGCAAAATATGACTATGATGGTGGATCAAAGCCAGACCAAAAGTATAGATCCAGAGTGATATTTAGGCAATAAAAGGTAGTGAATGAATGGAAAAACCCTTCTATTTATAACAAAATATTGAGTTAGTCTAGATATTGGTGCATAGTTAAAATATTATTAACCAAATCAAGATCCAACTTTTATGGAATGTTTTATTATATTTGTTGGAGGGAAAAGGAATTTGACTTGGGTCAAATCCCTTTATTTGTAAATAATAAATAAATAAATGATTTATTTATCATTTTAAGTATGTGGTTGAGTAATAATCAAATAAATAATGATTTATTTAATTATTTATGGGTGATTTAGTCATATTCAACAAAAAATATTATTTAAATAAGGCTTAAATAATTATTCTTAGGAAATAATAAGATAAATAATGATTTATCTAATTAATTTCCCTATTTTGGGTTAAATATAACCAGGAATATTAATTAAAATGTTGTTTAACTAATTATTCCTTGAGGAAAATCAAACAAATGTAGATTTATTTAATATTTCCTCACGGGGTTTCCTATTTAGACCATAAACAACTTAATAAAGGTGGTTTACTAAGTTAATTTTCATAGTGAATGCAATTTTACTTAGGGTAAAATTGGTCTTACATGGTGTACTTGGGTCCATCTAATAGCAATAGGTTAGATGAACAAAAAATGGTGTAACGGATTGCCCCCCAACGTGCGAGCATTAGGAGCTAATAATATGACCGAAGTACATTGTAAGAACTCAATCACTAGACACTGAAGGGGAAGTCAAAGAGAGAGAAATATAAGGTAGACCAAAGTGCTGAGAGGACTAGACCCTGAGGAGGCGAGACTTACAGGTGCGACAAGTCTCTTTTTATGAATGAGTACCTGTGCTATAGGTTGCGGGGGAGGCATACCTATGCCTGCCGAGGTAAAGTACAAAGAATAAGGCGTCCAGTAAACAAGGGACTGAACTATAAAGTACATGCTGGCATAAACATGAGCCAGATAACAATATGATAATGAATCCAAAATACATACTGTGCCTGGGATAACAACCAGGACTTATTCAATAATATTTGAGTACATGAGATACAAATACAACCCAGATGCGCCTGTAAATAGGAAAGGGATCTGAAAATCCGACTGATAAATGCATTCAAAAAGGTTCTACAAGCAGCTGAGGCTGACATCATCAAATATATGGAGCTGCATCGAAGGCTGAAATGAAGAGGTCATCCGGGCATGTGGGGGGCTACTTATAGGGCCACCCCCTCATGAGGGCTGAGACATCTCACACACACCTGGGAGTCACCTGTCCAATCTGCTGCCTCACTAAACCATCAAGTATATGGATCTCGATCATGCTGAAAGGAGCTAGAGCTGAGAAACAATCAAGTTAAAGGGCTATAAGGAGTCCCTTTGCCTAATTCGAGGCAACCGAACAAGAGTGGAAGCTGGAACCAAGGTACACTGCCCTCTAGACCTGTCTTCTAGAATGAATGATCTTATATCGACAGAAGGAGGTCCACCATAGGTGAGGCAATAAGGGGTCCTCAACTATGGCATGAGAGAAAATAACAGAGCGATTGACAGACGGTCACCAGGGCTGATGATGAAATGGGGGGGGGGGTACTGAGTAGCGGACATATGACTTCCCTTGTTAGAGAATAAAGGGCATGGATGACCTAGCAGCGACATACACAATATCATGAGAGATAGTGGACAGTGGGACTGGAGGCCATAATGTGCGACGTGAGAGAGGGACCAATCAATGAAGGATGGAGGACTATAGCGGGATATAAAGGGACTCGTGATAGACTCCATGAATGTGATGATGACTCAACTTGGATGCTCTAAACAAGGGCAACTCGATGGTGCTGCCACATAGTAAAGGTCCAATGGGGGACCATAGAAACATGAGTACAAGATGGTAATTCATGACGAAAATCAACACGAGCATGGACAAGTATGGGGGTAAAGTGGTGCCCCCAGTATGAGTGTTGCAAGTGAAGAAATTCGATTTTGAGGAGGGGTGAAGTGACGATTCCTGGATCAAAATTTTTCCTGGTGAAGTGTCAAATCCTAAACGGTTATGAGCCGGCTACCTAAAAGAAATAAAACATGCATTTAAGGAGGGAAACACTAAGGGTAATATTTCTTAAGGTATATTGCATTGCGAGGGTTAGGAAGGGGGCGTCCTTCGAAATCCTCTAAGAGGTATGCCCCTTTTACTAAATCATTACTGATGATGTAAGGGCCTAGCTATAATGAGTCAAACTTCCCATGACCAAGGACATCATGGGCCTGGTCATACACTAGAACAAGATCGCCTTCATGAAAAGTGCGAGGGTGGAATTTTTGGTCATACTAAGCTTTGGTGTGTTTCTTAGCCACTTCGATGGTTTGCAATGCAACACGACGGTATTCGGAAGCACACTCGAGCATGATAAGTCTTTGTTCTAAATGTTGAGTGTCAGGGATAAGTTCGATGGCTAGATGAAGGGAAGGGATTTCAAACTCAATCGGTAAGACTGCCTCCTCTCTGAAAACAAGGTGGAAAGGAGTAAACCTGGTGGCGGTTTTAACAGAAGTTCTATAGGCTCACAAAGCAGGGAAGAGCATAAGGTGCTAGTTGGTTTTGTGCTTATCCATCGTTCGTTGAAGCATGGTTTTAAGGATTTTATTGACTGCTTCAACTTGGCCATTACCTTGGGGGTAATAGGAGGAGAAATATTTGTGCTCAAAACCCAACAATGAGGATAGCTCACGCCATATCTCATCTTCAAAATTTAGGCCATGGTCAAAAACCAATTGTTTCGGAACTCCAAATCGAGCAATAACATGGTTAAAGAAAAAGAGGGTTGCGGTAGCTGCCGTGTTGTTAAACGTTGTGATGGCCTCAACCCATTTTGTGAAAGATTCAACTGCCACGATGATATACTTGTGGTTACCAACGGAGGACGATCGACACTCCATAAAGCTGATGGCCCACTTGCAAAAGGGACCAGATGAGACGACGGGATGGAGGGGAGCTAAAGGGGCTCGCGCCTTAGGGGTGAAATGTTGGTAATTGGAATAGTGTTTGACTCCTTCAATGCAATCACCAAAGAGAGAAGGCTAAAAATACCCAGCGCGCATAATTTTCTAGGTAGTGGCAAGACCGGAGAGGTGGCCACCACAAGCGCCGCTATGGCAGGCATTGAGGACTTGCTCAGCTTCAGCGTGTGTGAGACAATGATGAAGTACAATATCTATACCACGACGATAGAGGTTGTCACCGATAAGAAGGTAGCGGGGGGCCTGGTGTTAGATACATCATCGAGCATCATGATCAAGATGGAGGGCAAAATTTTGGGTTTGCAAGTAAGTGAGGATGTCACCATACCAAGGATCATTTGTGGTAATGGCGAAAAAGTGTTCATCGGGAAAATCATCATTAACTAGAGGATCCTGCGTACTGGTAGGTAATTCGGAAATGAGTTTAGCAAGGGCTAAACCTTTCTTACTTTTAGGTGTGAAAAATTCAATATCGAATTCTTGGAGAGTAATGATCCAATGGGCATACTTCCCATTGATGATTCGACGACTCAATAGGAAGGCCATAGGGTTGGAATTAGTCACGACCTTGGTGGAACGCATGAGGATGTAATGACAAAGATTTTGGACCGAGAACGCGACAACCAATGCTAATTTCTCTTCATGTGAGTAGGATATAGGAGGACCTACAAGGTTCTTACTAACATAATAGATATCATGCTCGATTTCGTTGTCATCTTCCTGTATAAGGACTCCAGTGACCGAATGGGTGGAAGCAGAGATGTACAGGATGAAGTCCCTATCAAAGTCAGGAGGACGTATTAAGGGAGAAGATGTGAGAGCATGTTTCAAGGCATCAAAATACTCTTGAGCATATGCATCCAATATAAATGGAATGTTAGATCAGAGGACTCTAAGGAACCCATGGGCGGTGGTGGCATAGTCAGGTACGAACCGGTGAAGGAAATTAGCTTTGCATTGAGGCTTTTAAATTGGCGTAAGGTACGAGGAATAGGGAGCTCAAGGATGGCTTGAACTTTCAATCGGTCAATTGTTATACCATCTTTAGACACAATGAAGCCTAGAAGATGGCCAGCGGGAACACAAAAGACACACTTCAGTAGGTTGAGCCAGATATTATACTTGAAACATCAGAGAAAGACGGTACGCAGGTCATGGAGGTGTTGTGCCCGATGTTTAGAACATGTAGTGAGGTCATCTAAATAAGAAAGAATAATATGGGCTAGGTCATGGAAATAGTAAGACATGGCTCGCTGAAAAGTGGCTCCGGCGTTTTTAAGGTCGAACGACATGACTCGATAGGAAAAGGTTCCTCACGGATTAATAAATGCAGTCTTAAGCTAATCAGTACGATGGATAACAATTTGGTTGTACCCAGAGAAACCATCCATGAAGGATAGGACCTCATGCGCCACACACTCATCAATGATTTGGTCAATGAATGGTGTGGGGAAGTTGTCTTTGAGACAAGCTTTGTTCAGGTCGCAAAAGTCAGTACAGACATGGATGGTGCCTTATTTCTTAAGAACGAGAACCGGGTTGGACACCCAAGTGGTGTATTCGATAGGATAGATAAAACCAACCTGCTTGAGCTTATCGATTTCAGCTTTTACAACTTCTCGTCTGGAAGGATTAATGGGTCTCAACTTTTGACGGACAGGATTGGCATCGGGCCATGTATCGATATGGTGTTTGACAATGGTGGGATCAAGGCCAGGCATTTTTGAATAGGTCCAGGCGAAAATATCATGGAATTGTTTGAATAGCTTGGTGTAAGCCTCAATTTCTTCTGGGGTGCATTGGGCGCCCAAGGTGATATTTTCTTCGACCCCTGATTTGTTAGAAATGTCAATTTTAATGGTAGGAGAGATATTGGCCATATTTCCTTCTTCGAAAGCATATGGTGTAGTAATGGGATTTCTAAACCAATCGACTTCATTACGAATGAGGTCTTTAGTTTCCACAGCATATTGGTCATGGGAATGATGTGGGATGAAGTACGCATGGTGGTGCATATCATCCCATGAAAAGTCAGGATCGGTCATCGCTTCCATAATTTCTTCATCAGAGTGAAAGATGGGGTGACTAGAGGAAGGGAGACCACCTGATGCGGTAGAGCTACCTGACTCATCATCATGTGAAGAAAGGCTCACATACGCAATGTCATGGGGGATGACCAGAGAGTAAGTAGATAAAGGATCTACTGATGTTGAGCCCAGGGTGATCGCTGAAGGGAGGTCAGGCGGAACATTAGGGGAAGTCTCCATGGGGGCTTCCATCGAGCGTCTCATGGATGATGATAGGTAGAAAATGGTGGCCAAAGGCTCCGTCATGTCGACATCAGGAGGAGGGATGTCAATGGGAGTAGGCACATCCTCTGGTTCTACCGAAGCAGAACTAGCAAATAAGGTGGGGGTGCACTTGTTGCGCTTGTCCTCAAATTGGCAGAAAGATTCCAAAGAGGAATGATACCCTTTAGGGCGAGGACAGAGGTGAGTGTAGTGGCCATGGAAATCACACAAAACACAAGGCTTATTTGTGTGCAATGATTTGAGTTTCGGGACTGAATCAGGTATAGTGACGTAGACCTCAGGGATATCAAATTATGGAAACGTCTTATTGACCATGGGCTTGAGGTGAGGCAACTCTAGACAAGTATGGGTGGCATGACCGAAAACATCACACAAAACACATTGGATAATGCACATCGGCGACTGAGGAGGGGCAAGGTTTGTCGGGGTATTATTGTCTTTTGTTGCCTTCTTGTTGGCTTTTCCTTCGTCATCCAAAGTTGTCGCAACAGGAGAAGGTTCCTGTTAAGGTGGCTGAGGCACTATAGCAGCGGGAGAAGTCATAGGGACTGGTTGAACTAGGGTCAAAGCAAGATAAGGTTTGGGTTGACCAGGCAGGGTAGTGGCTGGGGAATCGAGGTACCAGACGGGAATCCCCAGGGTCATTTTAGGAAGAGAGAGGGTAGCCATAACAGGTACTGTATAGAATCTAGGAGGGGGAGCTAGGAACGGTATCTGACCAGAGGGGTAATGGCCAGGCGAGATGACTCCAAAACGGTTAAGGCCTGGAGGAATCATTCCAGGAGGATAAAGAGGCTCATGAATACCAGCTGTAAGTGAAGGGCTAGGAGGAGGAGGTCCAGAAGGCTGAATCGAAGGGCTAGGAGTAGGCTGCGGAGGGTGAGGAGGCTGCTGAATAGTTGAACTAGGCCACTTAAGGGCTGCTCGAGAAGATTGCATCATGAAAAAATTCAATGAGATAGGATCAGAGACAGGAGGAGGGAGACCAGGGAATTTACCAAGCAAATAGGAGTCTTTGTAGACTCTGGGTGAGACACTGGTCAAAGGATCGACAATTTCCTTATTGGCTACCGAAGAGATGATGGACACAGGGGAGGTCTGAGACTTCAGTTCGTAATATGTCAACTAGTCAATGGTGAATATCTTTCCATTATGAGGGAAGGACATCTTGCGGTGAACTGCAGATGGGACAAAAGACATCATATACATGTAGCTACAACCCAATAGAATGTTGTAATCTAAGGGGGCATCAATGACTTCTACGTAAATGTAAATAGTCTTGCCTGCAAGAGTAATAGGACAATTGTGGAACAGGCCAATGTGCTGGGAGGCGTGGCCATCCCACGCTCGAAGAGTGATCATGGAAGGAGCCAACTTAGGTGATATGAGTTGCTTCTAAACCGAAGTGGACATCACATAGGTAGATGCCCCCTCATCAATGATACACTAGGAAACATTGGAGTTCCGGATTTTGACTGGGATTTGGAAGGCGACAGAAGCAGGAAAAGGAGGATGTTCTGACCGGTCAGCATCAAAGACAATCAAGCAATCATTGGCAGGATCTACAGCACCCATGGTAGATAGTAGAGCTTTTCATTGTGAAGGGCACGACTGGAGGAGTTCCGGCATTGAGATGGCAGCAGGAGATTGCACCAAATCATCTACTATACTATACGAATGGGAAACTTTTCCAGAAGCAGCATTTCAGCATAGTGGTCCCTTAGGGATCTTGGTATGAACCTTTGCCTTCAGCTGAGGGATCTACAAGGGACCATTAGGTGTCGAAATAGGCTCTGTAGGACCTGAAGAAGGTGGCTCGAGGACAAACGTAGTGGGAGGCTTGGTGTACTGACATGACCGAGTCTGAAGGTTAATGTCTATGGTTACAGGTTGGTCAGAGTTCATCATGAGGATCTGGTAATCAGAGGCACTAGATGGAAGAGGTTGAGTGGCCACCTAACCTTCAGGTGGTTGGGTAGCCACATATCCTTGCTGAGGGAAAGAATTAGTAAGCACAGCCGGCTGACTAGGCACAACACTGGGAGGGACGGAAGGGGAGGCTTGCTATCCTCGCAATGTTGCTTGAGACTCCCACATATGCTTCATCTATGGTAAGAGAGGAAAATCATGCATGTAATGACCATAAAAACCACAACAAGAATAAGGCTTATTCGTATGAACATGCCTATCCTGCTTGGGCTGAGTGCCCTGTTGCTGGTTAGTAGTGTTAGGGGCATTAGTTTATGGATTAGGTCCAAAATTACTAGAGACAGATTGACTTTGAGTGCCTTTCCTCTTCTTTTTGGAAGGAGGAGGATTATTTGCACCTTTCTGTGGACACACCTGCCCCTGAGGGCGCAGTGGTTGCTGTTGCAGGGGTTGAGAAGGCAAGGGAGGCAGAGGTGCTAATGTTGGAGGAGCTAGAGCACTAGGCTGTGGATACGAATAATAAGGAGGTTGGGTAACAGTGTGGTAAACAGGAGGTTGGGAAAAAAGAGGAGGCATGCCGTATCCTGGATACGTGCTACTAGGAGGGGGGAAAAGTGCAGGAGGTGCTGACCCCCTCGAGGAAAACCATAGCCCATGGGAGGCTGCGCGTATGGATTAGAGAGATCTCCAATGATACCGTCAGTGGCATGAAATGCCCCTGGTGCGTTGGAACCACTGGGTCTGGGAAGATCAGGTAGAACGATATAAACATAACCCGAATGAGCGTAAATCAGGTCATATTTTAACACAATTTGGAGAGCGACTTCTTCAATTTGAGGAAAATGCAATGCGACATATTTCCCAATAGGAGGAAAGAGAGATCTAAGGAACCAGTCCATGTAGACACGGTCTTTGAAGGTAGGGGCTTGACATAGGCTCTTTCTTCTCTTCCATTCCTGGACATGATCGAATAGGTAGGTCACAGACGATTGACAAAAAGAAGTCAAAAGTTTGGTACCAGTGTCGTAACGAAGGGGAAGCTGGAAGTAAGACCGAAAAGCCCAGGCAAGAGTTGCAAAGGTGGTATGAGAGGAAGGGGCCTGATCAACATACCACTTAGAAGCTTCACCAGTAAGCGTACGTTGTAACAACCGAAGATGGACAGAGTCATCGGTAATAGAGTTAGACGGACACCACATGTGGAAAGATCGAGCATGATTTGTAGGATCTTCGCCAGTAAGACCTTTGAACTTGGGGATGTCATAAGGGAGCTTGGTTGGCATTGGAGGCCAACCAACATCATGATGTATAGAGTCATTTATAAACTGTTCAAAATTGGGAAGAATGAGGCCTACCATATAGGGGAGCAAGGGAGTAAGTGGGGTAGTGTCCATTGTGGTCTCACTAGTAGTATTCCTAGCGTTAGGTTCGGGGTTACCACCAACGTTATGTACTGAACCAGACATGGTGAAGATTACAGGAGGAGAACCGGGGGTGGAATGAGAAGGAGAACTCAATAAACCAGTAGAAGAGTCAGAGTGTGGACTTGGTGGAGGGCTAACTCGAATCCTACACAGAGGAGTAAGTCTTCCAACCAGAAACTGAGGATGAAGGCCAAGAAGTCTTTGAGATAAACGTCTTGGTGGCACAATGATGATGACACAAACACGACACGAAGGAAAAAGAGACCAGCAAGGGCAGGGAGGTGAAGGATCAACTGATTACAATGTCAAAACAAGGGCAAAGAGGTGCAGGATCAATTGATTTCAATGTTTTAGAGTCTTTTCTTGGCGGTGTTAACCAATCCCTTTTTCACTTAGGGTGTGTGTGTAAAGTGTGTAAATTTTAATTTTTAAACCTAGACGTTTGTAGAGAAAAAAGAAAAAGTGTGCTGTAGAGCTGTAAATAACTTGTAGATAACAATATATGAGACTGAAATAATAGAAAATAAACAGCTAAATATGCAATAATCTAAACCCAATGAGGTGGGCCTCTCAACAACTAGTCTACAAGTGGGTGAAAAACTAATCAAAACACATTGAAATAGCCAATAGATCTAAGGTCGGGAGGGACAGGGATCTAAAGGTCAGATCTGCTGGAAAGTGGTGCAGAAAGTAGCAACAAATCAAAGGAAATATTGCTGTAAATGAGGTGGCGAAAAGCTGTATCCTGGAGGGAAGCGGAGGGGACCCTAGAGGAAAACCCAAACAAAACTAAATGAGGTGTTTTGGATGGATAAATAGCCAATCTGAAGTGGATCTGAAGGTGAGGTATCAGATATGAAAAATGGCTGAAAACTCTAAAATTTCAGACAACCTGTAATAGCAAAAACCCTTCCACGGAAAGTGGAGGGTACTAAAGCCCTAGGGGGCAAGGTTCCCACTTAGTTGAGTAAAAAAAAAGAAAGTACAGGTCCAAAATGGGTGGAGACATAGGTTAGACAACCTTGAACAGAGGCTCAGACAAACCCAAAAAACTTTCAGAAAAATTCCTGCAAAAAGTCCACGTCACAGTTTCTGACCTATTTTCTGCAGAGGTCATAGTTTTTGGGCTAAAAGGTGTGTCATGAAGGTCAAGGTCACCGGTTTAGGGCCAAAAAGTGCTACCTACACTTCCGGCACTCTCATTGACAGATTTCTCAGTTGTGGTTGATGTCTGTCACCTGCGCAATAGGTCCGAAAACACACGAAAGTTAGAATTTTTAATGTTTTAGGGTTTTATAGGTTAAAAACAACATCAAGAAAAGTGAAAACAAGAGGCTGAAGAGAAATCCTAGGGTTTGAAGTAGATGGATATGCAAGGATATGAAAAACGACAACAGTCGTAATCGTAAACCAGTGTGCAGTCGCTAGTTGTTAGTATGAATCTTAATTCCAAGTGTACGAAAAAAGACCACTTTAGCTGTGCATAACAAACAACCCTAATAGCAAAGATGGCTGCCAATATCCTCAGATCTGCAGTTAGGTTATCAAGGTAAATGCTACAAAAATATAGATCTATGCATCAAAAGACATTAAGAAGTAATAAAAACAAGATTTACTCCATGCATACAATAGACAAGTGATCAGGAGATCAAATCCGAGCTATGGAAAAAGCTCAAAATTTGAACTGCTCAGAATCACTTGCAACCTGAACGATCGAATAGGCCTTGTTGTTGTGATTCTGGTGCCATGAACGACACTCAAATTCGACGTCATATCTGAAAGTTATTCAGGTTTGAAGTCTCCAGTAACCTTCAAAAAACAGTTCACCAAAGTTGAGTTTTTTAAATTGGAAAAATAAAAAAAAGAATATTCCAAGGAATATTCCTAGAATATTCCTTATAATATTCCATTCGGGCCAATCCTATGAGGACAAGTGGCATCTCTACATTTCCTATTGGTTTGATAATTGGTTGGCTTGGATATTTTTTTGCCAATTAGAGGCTGCCACGTGGCAGGTCCAGAAGCCGCCACGTGGCCCCAGGCCGGAAATTGGATGGTGTTATAAAAGTTTTTTTACTCTATATGAGTCCAACCATGAACCTCTCACACGCAATGCACGCGCCCGACTGCTCAGGCTATAGTTTGTTTCTTAAACTCTATTGCGGACGAGTTATATTTGAAGTTTGAAACAATTTCCGCCAGAGGGAAAAGGGGCTAGCCCCTTAGGGCTAGCCCGAAGTACATGGAACCGGCGCTAAGTACCATGGGGATGAATTCTTGGGAGGAATATTTGACAACGGTTAAGGCCTAACCGTTAGCATTAAACACTCCAATGTGACTACCTCTTTTGATAATAAACATTACGGTTCATACAGTTGTGGTTAGATTTATTTCCGTCGGCGGTTCATTCGGTCATGTGACTGCCCACCACCACAAAATTTAATTTAACAACCAGTGTTTCCATTGGATTTGGGGTGGAGTCCGCCATTTCAAGAATTTTTCTATATTTGTCGACCCTATCTGCAGTTCTCCCACATTTAGTGGGGTTTTCACTTGATATTGGGCAGAATGTTGTTTTTGGCCATAACTTCTTCAATATTGGACCAAATGGGACAAAGTTTTAGTCAATTTTGGGTATTATGAGCATTCTGGATTGTTTGGGATAGGTTACAGAGGAATTAGAGGTGTTTTACAGCCATTTTTTCTTCAATGAAGTTTGGATATCCATCAGGGCCATTGGGGAAATGGAGTTGTATTAAGTTGTACCTCACTGTTTGAGGTGAACCAAAAACCATTTTTGACTATTTTCTACCTTCTAAATCTAATGGAAGAGGTTTCAAAACGTTTTGAGGACTTATACAGCCTGAAAAGCTTTAGAGGATTTAAAAGAGCCATCAGGGCCTTGCTGAAGAAGACACTGTATTTGGTAATTTTTCACTATTTAGTGTATATGGAAAGGCATTTTTAGCATTTTCTTCTAAATATGTATTTACAGTCAGATTTTCCTATTGAGGCACTTTTAAAATTGTATTAGCATTTTGGAAAATTTTAATACAAGAGGACAAGCCAAGTTGGGAGGCTTGGTCGAGTAGACGTAGCCTAGGAGGGGTGAACTGCTCACCAAATATCTGAGTTATGTTATGTTGAAGTTATTTTGCTGTGTATTGCTGATATGATATGTTAAACAGTAAAATTAATTAACATTCCCTCACACATAAACTCAGAAGAAGTTACCAAATACACTTTGTTTAAATTGAAATACATGGAGAATTTTGCACACATTTAATTAATGGAAATGGATACTTTGCACAACATTTACAAATACTTCCATTTTCAGATCAGATGGTATCAGAGCTTAGGTTGAGCATTTTCTTTTGTGCAAAAGGTGTTAAAACAGTGTAAAAGATTGACTGTTTTATTGGTTGCAAAATGGTTGATTGTATGAGTTTGCTTGAGTTGAAAAGATAGTTGTTGATAGCTAATTCTTGGAAAGAGTTGTAGGCTATTTCCTTACCCCAAAGTACCTCAAGGTTATCTTTGGAAAAAAAACGCACTTTATTAGTGTTTGCTACAAAAGCTATTGGAGTTTGTGTTTTATGGCTGCTTGAATAAGAAGGGGTCTTTACAGCCATTTGGTTAAAAGCTTGTCATTTGTTTGAAAGCTTTGAGAAATTTTCTTTGGAAGTTCCTTTTGTTAATTTGACGATTTACATAATGAAACTTCTTCCACAAGTGAAGTTTCCTCCTTCACAATATTCTTCAATGATGACATGAAGAATGAGTTCATTAAGGTGAAGGACATGGTGCAGATTTTGATTGGGGATCAAAGAGTAAGTGCTAAGCTTCATGCACAATTGTTAGCCATGAAGGAAGAGAAGGAAAAAATTCTCCAAAGACTGCATGACATGGAGAAACAACTCCTTCAAGCTCAAGAAGCTTTGTCCAAGAACAAGCGTGAGGAAGAGGTAAACCATTCCAACTTGTCTTCAATTTCCTCAATTGAAAAGTGTGTTGGTTCTTTTGAAAAACATACAAGGGGTATAGGGTCCAAATTAATGGTTAAAATGGGCTTTCATGAAGGCAAAGGTTTGAGCAAGCATGCACAGGCATGGTTGACCCTATTTCAGTTGTGGAGCGACCCAAGAATGTTGGTCTTGGTTATATGCAATTTAATGGCGAAGACTCCAAATCCTTGAATGCATGTGATGCAAATTTAAATAGAACCTTTATTCCAAGTTCTAAAATGCATATATGTCAAAATTGTTTTAAGGATGATTTCCATTGTTTTAAGCCTTCATTGCAGCAAGTACAGGGTAAACATGCTGCTTATGGTGAGCATTCAAGTTCAAACAGTTTTCAAGACAAGAACTGTGATGTAAGTCTGAAAAGAAAGTTATAGCCTCTATTAGTTCATCGTCTCATGAAGAAAAAAAGGATGGACATTCTAAATAGCACAAGAGGTATAATTATTCACATTATCAATTTGATTATGTTTCAGCAAAGAATGATATTTTTTCTTGTTCAAATGAAAGAAAGTTTTGTTGCACATTTTGTGGTGGATTTAACCATGTTGCTTCAAGATGCTGGTTGAAAAAGAAAGCACACAGGAATCAGAAGAGGCAAAGAAAACTTTCACAAAAAGTGCATAAGAGTTGCACATTTTGTCAAAAGAAGGGACATGATGTCTCTCATTGTTGGACTTTGCATCCAACAAGTCGTCCAAAGCACATGCAGCTAGAGGACAAAAAGATTGGCGCAAGTGGATATATGGATTCCATTATCGATATGGAAATGGAAGATTCAGATGTAGAAATGTTGCAGCAGGAAAAGACGCCATGGAGGTGGCTTGGTAGGAAGTGGATTAACTTCTTAATGCAGTAATTCATACTCATTTTGTACATGTAAATTTTAGATTGGTATGCATGTATTTCAGTTGAAAAGTTGATGCAAGATTGCATGTAAAAGAAGTTTCAGTTTGAAGTAATTTCTTTGTTGTTGCAAAATTTCTCCATGGAGGTGTAAAAGATGAGTATGATACTCACTTATATTGCAGCAATGTCTTTAGTTCAGCTCTTATAGTCACCCACATGTTATTGGGAATTATGTACTTGTTGGTATTTGAAAAGAAGAGTTGAAGTTGCACATGTACATAGAAGTTGTATGTGTAAATAGTTCATTGTACATGATACATACACATGTGTTTGTCAAGATGTATCTTGTTGTTTATCGACTTGTGTCGATTGTGTCACACATGTTTGTCGACTTGTGTCAATTGTGGACACACTTTTTACATTGATTGTTGTGTCAATTGTATAGCACATTTCATGTCAACTTGTTGTTGATGTCGCATGTTGCACAACTTATACTTGAGTCAAAGGTGTTGTCGATTGGATCGATAGATGGATACACCGATGTGAAAAGAGGATTGCCATATATTTGATGTTACAGGAAGATGACAATCAATGCTTTGAAGGAGCAAAGAGGAGATATTCATTTCAAATTTTGCATGAGATTTTTTTTTCAAGATTGATGTGCATTCTTGTGACAGGATTTTGCAAGAATCTTGTAGTCCATTTGGGACACGATGTTCAGATTCTTTCTGCAATTTTCTCTCCAGTAATTTGTTGAGTGAGTGTAAAAAAAAAAAAAGCAGCTCTTGATAGGAGGATAAGCATCAGTGAAGGGAAGAATGAATTTCTTTCTAGTTGAAGTTCAAATTCATTTGCCATGCAAAGAAAGTTTTTAGAGGATAAAGAGAAGAGGATGTTGTTATTCTCTCATTTTCTGTACAGTTCAGTTTCAGCATTTCAGTGAGCTTTTGGGGTCCAAAAGCTTCTCATTTGGGAGGTGTGATCAGGAGCTCAAGTCCGAGCTATGGAAAAAGCTCAAAATTGAAAGTGTTCAAAATCACTTGCAACCTGAATGATTAGATAGGCCTCGTGGCTTCGATCCTGGCGCCGTGAATGGCACTCAAATCTGACATCGTATGTGAAAGTTATGCAGGTTTGAAGTTTTCAGTATCCTTCAAAAGTTTAGTTTGACCAAGGTTGACCTGACTTTGGAAAATATTTTAAAAAGAATATTTCGAGAATATTCCTCAAAATATTCTGGGAATATTCCCTAAGGGCCTATCATATTTTGACAAGTGGCAAGTGCAGATTGGATTATGGTTTGACTATTTGTTTTTCGACCAATCAGCGGGTGCCACGTGGCAAGCCCGGAGGCCGCCACGTGGCCCCAAGTTGTGGAAAGTTTGGTGTAACAAAATTTTGTGAGTCCACAGATTTGAACCCGCGACCTCGTGTGCACAAGCCAAGCAGCCCAACCAATCCGCCTATTCCAAAGCTCTTAACAAATAATGGTGGCGGGCTTTACTTATGTTTTGAAAAATGTATGGGCGACGGCAAATGGGGGCCAACCCCCACATCAAAAGACTCCATGTGACCATATGACATGGATCAAGGGCCTAACACCGGCGGGTTTAACAGTTTGTTTAACCGTTTTCCATAACCACCATATGTGGCCACATTTAAAACAAATGTTAAATGCGACATTTACACTTAACCATAACTCACTCCGCCGGCGGATTCAACAGACCTCATGTGAACAGGTCCCATTACACATTAAATGCCATACTTAACCATCTAGATAAAACTAGAGTGCGCCACCAAATCCGACGGGATTTGGCCATTTTTCAAACTTAACTCCAGTTCTCCCACATTTAGTGGGGTTTTTACTTGACATTGGGCAGAATCTTGTTTTAATCATACCTTCTTCAATATTGGACCAATTTGGACAAAATTTTGGTCAATTTTGGGTATTTTGAGCATTATGGAGTGTTTCAGACAAGTTCTAGAGGCAGTAGAGGTGTTTTACAACCATTTTTTCTTCAGTGAATTTTGGAGAGCCATCAGGGCCATTGGGGAAATGGAGATGTATTGAGTTGTACCTCATTGTTTGAGGTGAACCAAAAACCATTTTCGACTATTTTCTATCTTTTGAACCTAATGTAATAGGTTTCAGAACTTTTTGAGGACTTATACAGCCCGAAAAACTTCAGAGGAGTTCAAAGAGCCATCAGGGCCTTGCTGAAGAAGGCATTGTATTTGGTAATTTTTCACTGTTTAGTGTATATGGAAAGGCATTTTTAGCATTTTCATGTCTTCTAAATCTGTATTTACAGTCAGGTTTTCCTATTGAGGCACTTTTAAACTTGTATTAGCATTTTGGAGCATTTTAATACAAGAGGACAAGCCAATTTGGGAGGCTTGGTCCAGCAGACATAGCCCAGGAGGGGTGAACTGCTCACCAAATATTTGAGTTAAGTTATGTTGATGTTATTCTACTGTGTATTGTTGATATGATATTTTAAACAATAAAATTAATTAACATTCCCTCACACATAAACTCAGAAATAATTACCAAATACACTTTGTTTAACTTGAAAGACATGGAGAATTTTGCACACATTTAATTAAATGGAAATGGATACTTTGCACAGCATTTACAGCATTTACAAATACTTCCATTTTCAGATCACTTATATTCAATTTTGGGAAGTCCTCAATGTGCTCCACCACTGAACCCTTTTGTTTGAGATTTATCAATTGGCTAAAGAAGGTGTTTCTCTTTATATCCTCATAATGTGCTATCATTTCCTCTATAAAATTGACCAAGTGACAATTTTTTTACGGGAGCAAAGCCATCGATACCATACAAATGTATTTTGTTCTAAATGTAAAGTTGTAATGCATACCTTTTGTGTGTTTTGCACATTATTGAGATCAAAATATTTCTCCATCTATAGTATCCATGTTATGGGATCCTTGCCATCAAACTTCCTCATATCCATCTTTGGAATATGGTGGTTCTTCAATCCAACATTAGAGTTTATGAAATCACGATTAACATTTATTTTGTTCTCATCATGAGTTTCCTCTACCATCTTTTCGCCATTAGGAATCATTTCTTGTATCAACTTTGATAGACCTTCCTTCAAACCTTCCATGTCTTCCTTCAAACCTTCCATTTTTTCTTCCATACCATCCATTTTTTCTTCCATACCATTCTTCAAACCATCCATCATAGCTTCCACGTTTTTCTTCAAAACATCCATTTCATTTTTTGTTGCTCTTTGCGAGAGAGAAATTTGGTGCATTTTTTCCTGTAATTTTGATATGTCATGTTGCATTTCTTCATCTTCATGAGCCAAGTAGAGCCTTCTGAAGGCTTAATAGGTATTGAATTACTTTTGGGAGGCATTTTAGAACCCAATACTGATATCTATTCTACAATATGCCCTTGGAAGCAATTCAAATTGATTCTTCAAACAAGACTTATGCAATTCGGAAAAAATAAAAAAAATACACACATTTTTCTTGTTTTGAGGAGCTCGATATTGAAATTGAATTACATCTGTAATTTTGGATCTTCAATATCTTAAATTTTTCCCTGTATTAGCACTCTGAATCTTCTTTCGAATGCCACAGGTCTTACCTGATTTGGATTCTTCAAGGAAAAGTTATGCCAAATCTCCCACAATGACCTAATTATGGACTGGTTTAGTAAAGCGAACTTGTACGACGTGTCACTGTTTCCACCTTCGACTCTGAAACTGGTACACATGAAACTACAGTATATGTACTTTCGGCCACATTTTACATAATTCCAACCCGACGCTTAGAGAGAGAGTTATGACGATTTTCCCACGGTCACCTCTTTGAGATGAAATTAGGGAGCTTGAAAAGTTTTCCACAATGTTCCTCAGGGTTTCGGCTTCGCTCTGTAAAAATTTCAGCTTCTGAACCCTCATAGAAAAAATGTTATAGTGAAAATTCCACGATGACCTATTTAGGTTAAATTCAGGAGCCTGCAAAAATCCCTAACTTGCACAGATCATATCTCCAAAAATATTGCGAACCAAGATTTGAAATTGTTCCACAATGTTCCTCAGGATTTTGGTTTCGCTCTGTAAAAATTTCAGCTTCTGAACCTTCATAGAATAAAATTTATACCAAAAATTCCACGATGACCTGTTTGGAGCAGCGAAACCCTATAATCCAAAGCTCTGATACCAAATGTTGTGAAACCAGCTCCAAAAATAGAAAAAAAGAGAGATCAATGCCTTATAAATAAGCCACTTCGAGGGGGAAACCTCTAATACATTACATAAATGAACAATTATTGGATGATACAAATGACCAAAACCTCCTTCTATATATAGGAGTCCATGGGGCCACAATATAATCCTAGCCAACCTAACAATAATAATGTAAGGGCACAATAATAACAATATTAGGGTTACAGGGGTACAACAATAACAATAAGGGGGCTAAACTAATAACAATAAGGGACTAAACTAGTAATATAGGGATATAACAAAGTCTCAATTGTAGGCCCCACTTCCTTAACTTGAACTAGGAGGTCGGGTCATGTCATAGTAACTTTTTTTCATATTTACCCATAGGGCTTGTAAAAGTGGCTAAATCTGGGGTGGCCGGTTACATATTTCTCACAACAATGCTTTAATTTCTGGATGGCTTCCTCCAATGACAAAGGTTCATCAAACTCAATCTGGTCTTCGAATGTTATTGGAACCCACTAATGAACCTTTGAATCTTCACCTTCTCATCCTTAAGGTAAGGTACATATCTTGACAACTTAAGGAACTTGCTAGTATGCTCATCATCTATCATAGAACCCATCTTCAGATCATAGAACTCCTTGGCCCTGTCATCATAGTATCTCTTAGACAAGTATTTCTCCTTGAAAATTTTCTCAAACTCATCCCAAATAAGCTACTCTTCTCTACTACTTATGACAGTTTTCACATCCTCCCACAAAATACTTGCTTTCCCTTTTAGACTGAAAGTGGCTATATTGGCTTTCATGTTCTCTAAATCGTCATGCAACCTAAAGAAATTATTCATCCCAAGAAACCATGCTTCTGCATCCTCTGATTTATTCATTTATCCATCAAAATTAGGAGGCTTGACTTTCTTAAACTCCTATAGAAAGTATTCACTTCTCCTATGGTGTCGATGGTGATGATGATGATGTCTTTTAAAAGAAGAACTATATTAAAACCCATACATACCAATCCTCCTATCGTGTGTATCCAAGAATCTATAATTCTTAATTGTATCCTCCTTGTCCAATCCATGTCTCCTCTGAGTCTAGATACCATATGCCCCATTATTCTTCTCCTCTTGCCTATCTCCATTCTTGTTCCCCATATGTCCTTGCTTTCGCAACTCTAAAAGGATTTGTAGAATCACCGCATTAACTTCTGTCTGCTTTTATTGAGCTATTGCAAGTCTTTCTTGTGCCTCAATCAACCTATTATTGTTTTCCTTGTAACTTGTGATCTCTACCCTTAGACTCCTCAGTGTATCTTCTATATTAGGATAATGCTCTTCTCCTTGTTGCTCAACTAATTTTTCCCATTCCATTGATTTCAAATCAGACCTATAAGGGGATTCATTTAAACTGTAGTCCACCATTATGATATTCATATTTGACCTTCTCTTTCCTGTGAACATGCAATGTTAGATAAAACAAATAGAAATCATAATCAAAATCATACCTCAATGTATTTCAGGGGAGGCTATCTCATATGCACAATCAGTCCAGATTAGCAAGATATAGATATATAATGACATCAATATATCAACATCATGCATGATAACGTAAAACTACAATAATAACCATATGCATGATAACCATAACCATCACGATGCATGCATAAAAATATTCATTTATCGCATCTAGTCCAAGTGTTTGAACTTGGAAGTTTTAATACCAATATGTAGCCCCCACCCCATATTTACCCACTTTTACAAGCTCTCCAAGGTAAACGTGAGTTGATTGCTACTATGGCATGACACGAACTCCAAGTTCCAGTTATGGAAGTGGGGCCCACAAACTGAAATATTATTGTCATCCCTCAAGGACTACAAACCATTTAGGGGCCTAGGAACCACCCCAAGTGATCAATCCTTGAATGGGAACTCTTTTACACTGACCTAAATCCACAACCGCACCCTTGACACCTCATGCATGCGGTTATGAGGCCCCAACCACAACCAAAAGGTTGTCTACCAGTGGTTATGACCCAAAATCCCCTGTTCTGTGCATGTGGTCGCGAGATCTATGCCACTTTTTCAGGAAAGCCTCCAGACCACTTCCTTGAATTTTCTGTAAGTTTCCAAAAACATAAATAAGGTGATAACAAGGCTAATCATTAAAAAATTGAACAAGATATTTACCAGAACATTTCTAGTACATGATATACATTTCGTCAAACATATGATAAATATATAAGCTACAAGTCATGAATGCATATCTTATCATTAAATTATGAACTTCATCTGAGAATCACCAAGAAGGCTCAATGCCCTCTCAAGATAGATGCAACGACACTTGTTATCCCATGCATTCATTAACCATTCAATAACTTATCAAATCATGATCAAGAGCCATATCTAGAGAACATCGTAAAACCATGAATATAACCAACATATAACCAAAATGGAAACTATGAAAAATCACCCACAAGATCACCATAATAATCAATACAAGTGCTCATAGATCACAATAGGAAAATAGCTCATATTAACATATGAAAATTCCAACCAATTCAAGGACTTCCTCATACCACCCGACCATAGATTGGGTTGAACCAAATCTTTCTTTCAGCCAATCACCCTCGTGCCATATTCCAAGCATGAATGTGGGATCTCATGGGATAAACTAAGACATAATCAAACATGGAATCCATAGGTTAAACCACCGCCACCCTCAAGCTACCATGATTTCACCTAAACTGGACCCAAGATCACAAAACCAAACCAAACTTGGATGCCTCTAAATTCCTTCACCATACCTTGAGGAATTTTCCTATCTCCACCCACCGCTCGAGGGATTCCCAGAGAAAACCATCTACACCCCTGACCCTTGGGATTTTCCTAAGACCACCTCACTCGGTTTCAAAACCTTTCGGAAATCCAAAGCTTAACCAAGAATGAATCCCATCACACCATGGCTATCTAGGAAATGGAAAGGCAAGGATGAAACCCCTGTCAAATAAAAAAAAATCCATGTCAATGGCAACAAATAAACCAAATAAACAAATGCATGTACCATGCATTCACATCTTAGCAAATAAATCACACATGCAACCTGTTACCTGGAAAATCCTCCTGCTAAAGTTGTTGATCCAACCTTCTCTTTATGCTCCCTTTCTCTCCTATGCTTTCCTTTGCCTTCCTTCTTTGAATCCAAGTGAATGCTAGGGTTCTCCAAGAATGCTTTAAGAATGCTAGAGTGTATGAGAGTGTAAGAAGAGAACTAAGACTGAATTGGCAAAAGCTTTGAATTGTTTCTCTAATGCCTTTTTATCATTGATTTCCCATTTTCTTTCATTTTTCCTCTAATTTCCCGTGCAAGCATATTTGTGTCTCTTCATGTCACTTTTCTCCTATTTTCCTTATTTTTCGTAATTAAATGTCAATTTTTTCCTCTTTGTCTTTTCCAATGCCTTTTCTATTTTCCATAACCATTAATAAACCACAAGTGATGCCCAAAATAGTGTTTATCCAACATTCAACTTGGAATACGCGTCCCATGAACTTGTTCTTATTATTTTGAATTTAATATCCTTTATTACATGAAAATTTAACTCGGGGTTGTTATAGCTCAATTGGTCGAGGTCCCTTTGCTAAAGCACCTTGCCATTGGGAGGTCACGAGTTCAATTCTCCTTGACACCCTTGGGGTTAGGGTCTAATTAGTTTACTAGGGGGGTGTGGTCCCTTCAAGTGAACCTAGCCAGATTTTCCGCGGAAAAAAGGTGATAGAAATGAAAACGTAAGGAAGGAAAAGGCTAATAGACAAAGTTAAACATAAATTCCATATCTTTAATTTTCTTTTGTAAATTCAATGTCTTGATTTTTTAACTTATTACAACATAAACTTCATAAGTATAACAAGTGTCGTTGTATGCAACGAAGCCTTTGCCCACAATATATATATATATATATATATATATGATGCAACTCTTCTTATTATATTGTGTTGCATTGAAACCTAAAAAGATTAGGAAAATTTCCTTACCTCTTAGAAGTTTGAAAATGAGATTTTATAACATGGATATGGCAGTTTGGTTAACATTGCCTAGTAACATATTTTCTTTCTTTGTTTATAATAAATTTAGCATATTTTGTTTTTTTGTTTATAATAAATTTATGTAAATTTTACCAAAAGTGAATACAAGAAACATATAATTGGAATTTAAAAGGAATTTATTACTTACGTCAATGTAGTAGAAAATAGTAATTCCCTTGCATATATCTTCCTAACATTCATATTTACATACATCATTAGAACATGTGCACAAGAAGAGCTCTAAGCACATGAGACCCCGAAAAAACGTCCCCATATTTTATCTCAAAGTGTCCATTAAAGCCCTTGGCCTCATGAATGACATGAAAGAAATAAGCTTTCAGTTACATTAACGAAATAATAACCTTCAGTATGATTTGGTTTAAAACTAGAGAAGATTATAACTGTTAATTTATTAATATACACCCATATATGTATTAACTTTTATTAATTTGTTTAATTAGATTACAAGATCCCATGAAAATTGGTAGTCCCTGTGAAAATTGGCGAGTTTTCAGGGTGAGCAAATTTTGTGAGAAACATAGTACACATGTTAGGAACTTTGAAATAAGAAATACAAATTTTTAAGCCAATGAAATGCTAACCAATTATTTTTTTTTAAATTAAAATAAAAATAAAAAAATACTTTAAATGTTATAACTTGTTAGCATCAATACAAAACTAAATCAATTGTTAAAGTACAAAGATTAATAAACTACAATTTTTATATTATTGCATTTACATTTTTAATGCATTTCCAAAACATTCTAGTTATAAACATTTACATTTAAAAAAAAATCAAGTTACATAGAAAGAATGTACATCTATGTTTACATTTAATTTTTGGCAAATTATGGTTGCAAATGAAACTTTGCATTGTTATATTGAAACGCTTATTTATATTTACATGATTTGAAACATTTACCTTATAGGTTTACATTTAAACATACTTAGGTTTACATAATTTGAAACATTTAACTTATAGATTTAAGTTTAAACATACTTAGGTTTACATTTAAACTTAATTAGATTTACATGGTTTATATTGAAATGTTTATATTTAAATTTACATCATTTATATTGAATTGTTTACCTTGGGTTTAAGTTATATTTCAATTCCACTCCCCATAATTGTATTTTATCTCTTTAATTTTCTATTTCATTTTTTAGGTTTTACACTATAAACATTTACATTGAAAAGTTTACTTTTACTTTTATATTAATTATTAATTATGTTCATCGAATGAAATTTAACATTGAAAAGTTTACAATGAGGTTTATAATTGAAATGTTTACAATGAGGTTTATAAGATTATATTTATTAATGGGAATTGAATTTTTTTATATTAATTATATATTTCTAATGTTAGATATTGCATAAATTTTATAACTTTAATAAAGTATAGTTTATTATTATCACTGGCATAGATTTATTTTAACTCTAGATCTAACATGTATCGAGAGGGATCAAATCTCTCTCTCTTGAGGTGTAAACCTCTTTTATAGTGAAAAGAGATTTGATCTCTCTAGAGTTAAGATAATCTATAGTGGTTTAATTATTTTCCTTTAAATATGTTACATTAGAAAAAAATTAAATGGGAGAAAACCATGAGAAAAAACCATGGGTTGGAGAAATTCTTGTTTTTTATTTTATTTTATAAAGAGACTTGATCCTTGAATTGATCCCTCTTTGGAGTTAAGATAATCCATAGTGGTTTAATTATTTGCCTTTAAATAGGCCACATTAGAAACAAATATCATTGGAGAAAACCATGGGTTAAGAATACGATGATAAAAAACTAGATTGGAGAAATTCATGTTTTCTATTTTATTTTATTTTGTTTAATTTTAACTTAATCAAAATGTTAAACAATACAACATCTCTGCCATCTCGGACAACTACATAAAGTGCATAAGCTATAATCTAGTTTTTGTATTATTGCTACATAAATTTTAGTTTTGAATATACTTTAGTTTTTATTAAACTTTAATAAACTTCATTTTTGTATTTCAATAAATTCAACACATTTTTATACACATTCGTAGTATTTTGAATGAATTTTTAAAACATTCTCATGGTAAACCTATACATTTTTACATTTACATTTTTAAAGCATTTATGTTTTCAAAATAAACACTTACATTGAAATGATGATGTAAGTTTCCTTTAATTATATTTTCCCATTAGAATTCACATTGTTATATTGAAACATTTACATTTATATTTATATAGATTATGTTAGTTTTAACCATTTAGATTTACAGGTTTACATTGAAAAATTAAAACGTATTACACAATTTTAATATAATAATTGTGATAGCTCATTTAAATGTTAACTAGTCGTTATGGTATTTAATTTCAAAGTGACTAAACATTTATATCTTTTCAGAAAAGGATTACCTGATGAACATAAATAAATTATGTTTTGTTGAAATAAAATTTATTTATGGAATAGTGGTTCCATAAAAAGTTAAATGACTGATGATAAAAGTATTCCAGGAACTGAGAGTGGTTGAACATAAAATAGTTAAAGACAGTTACCTTTCCTCTGGGGATAAAAAGTACATCCCAGTGAGGAAAAAGGATTATTTTATGTGACTGAGGAGACGAGGGGAAAGAGTGGAGAATTCCTGAGCTGGTAGTGACCAATGGAAAACACTCAGTGTTCCCTATTCCTGGAAAATAAGAAGAATTGGACCAAGGGTCTTGAGGTCTCTTCTGGAAATTATGTCAACCTACTGGACTCAGTGTGGAGCACGGGAGGACGTAATTGCCTCTCTCAAGGTAGGGTGGACATCATCGGCAAGGTCTGGAAAACAGATAAGTAAACAAATTACTAGAAAACTAAGTACTGGATATGTTGTCTAGTTATTTGTATTCCTTGTTACATTTATTACTCTTTATTTATGAAATGAAGACTTCCCCACATTGAACGTTTAGATATGTGTTACATCTATGATTTCCTTAAAGTAACCAGAGGATTCAGATAAACCATTAAATATTTAGATTATGCGAGAAAAATAATATTTATGCAATTTCTGGTTTGTATTTCAAGAAAAGAATTAGTGTTTGTAGAAAACAGTTGAAATTAGATAGAACTCCTGCTACAAGTATGTTAAAACAGAAAACCGTTAACTCAGGGTTTTAGAGTCGAAACTTTGAATCCCGAGTTGGTCGTTAATTGTAACCTATGATATACATGGACAGAATGGTCCGGACATCTCATTTAAATTTAAATAAAATAAATTTAGTCTTTTATCAGATAAAGAGTGAAAATCTGTCTATAAACAATATAAAATGAAAAAGGAAAAATATCAGAGATTGCATGCGTAGTATGCACCCAGAACCGAAAACATCAACGTAAAAACAAGAATTACAATGATGGTGAATAACCGTGCCAAGCTAAGATAGAAAACAAGGAGTTTAGACTCTAATTCTACAAGAGCTAAGCTAGTCTAAATCGAGCAATAATCAAAGGCTCTTGGAAAAGAAACTAGAAATGCACAATATACATATATAAGGGAAAAATGGAAAATGTTTGTTTCCATTCCTGAACATACCCAAAAAGGAGCAAGCCATTTCATAGAACAAAATGAACTAGTATTTGTGCAAGAAGAAGATACCCAAAACAATAACACATATGTATAGAAGTAAAGTATCTTCCAACATTCAAATTAAAATATAAAAAAAAATTACTGAGTCTAAAGGGTTAATCTCTCTTAAGACCGGACCAGAAATATAGAGTAATTCAGGAATGAACTAAAGTCGAAGACAGTGTTACAAATGTCGAAAATAATCACGAGTAGGGTGTAGCCCTCGAATTTAAAAACATAAATTAATATGATGGCATGCAGCCATAAAACTAAATCCAGAGTTCACGATGCCATGAGCAACTTCGAGGCTGGAACAGAGGTTATTTGCAACCAAGAACTTAGAAACCCTACAACGAAGAATGGGTACCTGAAGGGGCAAGTGAAAGAGTCAGGGAAACCGACTTTACGAACCGAGAATCCCAAAATATTTAACCCCAACAGTCGAGCCATGGCAGTTACCTACACAAGAAAAAAAGGATAAGAAAATCATTAGCAAAAGACCATGCCGACTAAGCTAGCAAAGCAACGAATAAATATGAATAAAAGCAAAAATACAGTGTAAACCTATTACCTGTGCAAAAGATTCTTCCACAGGTTCGAAAGCGAATTTCTATGGAAAAGCCATGGAAGAGAGTCAGACCTCGCAACCGAAGGATGGTGTATAATTTATTTAGAGAATTCACATGCTTAAAACACTGCCTCGGCTCACCTGCTATCACGATGAGGGGACTCGGCAGGAGAGCCGTAGCCGCTTGACCACAAGGTAAATTACCAGTTCTAGTGAAACAAAAACAAAAAAGCCATTTAAAAACCATAAACTCATGCAGCGAACTGATCGTAGGCCCAAGGCATAGAGCCACCGACTATCCTGCGAAAAAAAATAGCCTGAGGGGCCTGTGTAATTGAATGGTAACCCCTTTCCAAAACAAAAGTTAAGTTTAAACAGTGACGGTATTGAGGTTATCTGTCCGCGTTGTGCCTTGAGAATCCAAACGGAGCCGAGCAGAGCCAAGGCATGCCTGTCGGTAGTGGTAGGCCGAGACGGGGTTGCAGAGTAACACGACGGAGGTCAGAAGCAAATGGAAAGAAACAATTATGGTTTGGGGAGGTCAATACCCTAAACGGGGGCTCCATCAAACTCCATTTTAGATTCAACCCTTTGAAATCCGACGACGTAAAATCCATATTTTTGTCAACTGGATTTAGGGTGATGTAATTGCATGTACAGTACTATCAAATCCAAATTTAAGACACAAATCTCCGACGTAACCTTTATGCTATGGAATAATTTCAATCAATATTAATATAACGATTGACAATAAGTGTATCGTCCTTTCACATTAATACTATGGTTCTTGTGTACTATATGAGTATAAATGAAAGCTTTGTTGAATTCAAATTAAGTTGCCAAGTATCACACCTATGGTGACATGTTGCCACCTTGGAACTTGTATTAATTTACCAAACCGTTCATATTGTTATGTCAATGTAAAAAGAAGAAATTTGAGCTCAAATGTAAATGCAAATATAAGAATGCAATAATATCATTTAATTAAGTCTTTGATAAAGTAAAGGTAAAAAAAAAATTTTGTTGATTATGATGTACGTTACAAGTGGTATCAGAGCAACATTCACACGCTAGGACCCTAGGGGTCACCTAACATGACAAATTGTGTATGTAAATTATGCACAACAAACAAATAACATAGTAGGAGACGATATGAGGAGGGGTTCGATACAGCAAACACCCCAGAACTCAGGGGAACCTACACCCCAACCCCAATCAGAAATGAATCCTGAAATGTGGATTAAGCTTAATGTAGATCAACACCAGCAGATTAGTAGACTGTTGGAGGAACAATAGCACCAAACCAGTATTCTTCTAAGCACTGTGCAGAAGCTACAGGAAGAAATGGTCTGGGTTAGGAGTGACAATGAGCACTTAATGCAAGAGCAGGGAAGGATACTCAAGAGCCCTTCTGATAAACAGAATCAGGGAGTGTTACAACCCTGTCCTAATAGAGACATGCAGGAAGAAAATGAACAACAAGCCAAGGACCAAACCACTGGCAGAATGGAAAGACACCAAAGTAACAAGAATAGAAATTACAATGAGGTTGAGTCTAGTGATGTGTCAGAACAACAAGAAATTAGGAAACAAAAAGTGGAACTACAAGGTGAGTTCCGAAAGATAAAACCACCTACGTTTGACGGAGAAGCAGAGGAGGTGGTTGAAGCATGGTTGATAAATATGAACAAGTAATTTCAAGTCTATTAGTACAACAGCAATCTTAAAGCCAAACTGGCCATCTATCAGTTGAGAGAAAAGACCACTCTGTGGTGGGAGGAAGTCAAGAATGTCCACAACATAGAAGATTGGGACGTGACATGGGATACATTTCAACAATATTCCAAGGACAAGTATCTAACATAACGTTTCTATGACGAAAATTCCAGAGAATTCAACAATTTAAAATTGGGTCAAATGACGATGGATGAGTACATAACCAAGTTCACTTCCCTACTAAGATACGTTCCTTATCTAAGGGGCGAAAAGGATAAGGTTCAGCGGTTCTTAAAGAGTTTTCCGACCCACATGAAAGAACGAATTGAGTTTGTGAATCTAAGGACCATGGAAAAAGAAATTAGAAAAGAAAGAATGTGTTACCAACAGTCTAAGGCAAAAGGAGAACTGGGCAAAAATTGTGATGAAAAGCTAAACTACTATAGGGTAGTTTAACTGTCATCTTATCAATGTGAACCTGCAACCTTCTAAATCTGTATCAAAGTTGCATGATTCATAAACCCGATAACTCGATCCTAGGACCTGTGGGTTATGGGCCCACGTATATATATATATATATATATATGTATGTATGTATGTATGTATGTATGTATGTATGTATGTATGTATGTATGTATGTATGTATATGTATATGTATATATATATATACGTGGGCCCATAACCCACAGGTCCTAGGATCGAGTTATCAAGTTTATGAATCATGCAACTTTGATACAGATTTAGAAGGTTGCAGGTTCACATTGATAAGATGACAGTTAAACTACCCTATAGTAGTTTAGCTTTTCATCACAATTTTTGCCCAGTTCTCCTTTTTCCTTAGACTGTTGGTAACACATTCTAAATGTGTATATATCGGAAGCAATAAAACAAAGCAACAACATTCCATAAACCTTGAACAACAAACGTTGGTCCCACCTTTATGGCTTAACACCGGAACTCAAAAGAATTCAACCACAATTTTATAACATATCGGGTCCGATGTAAAGATTTAACCCCAAGCAACTTTTATTCGCGATAACCGTCGATCTAAGATCAGACGGTTGTCGCTCCACATAAATAACAACTTATTAATCGAAATAAACTAAGGGCTCCATCGTTATTGCCAGCACACTTTAACCTATGATCCACTCCTGCCCGTTCATCCGACGAATATCGCATCCGAATATGCATGATCCTTAATGCTTTAAATCTACGCGAAAAAAAGTTGTTTTGTGACGCCACGCATCACTCGCTGGCGTGTATTGCGTTCGATTGAAATAAAACCACTTACCACTCGAAGGTTGTGCGAAAACCCTTCGTGTTTTTCAAAAACCACCTACACTATTCTTCACTCGTGGTTTTCAAAAACCACCTACATTGTTCTTCACTCGTGGTTCCAAAATGCGTATTTTCACTACGCTTCCACCGTGTCTTCAACTCATGGTTCGACATGAGTGTGGTTCCAAATCACTCCAACGTAGATTTAATTCTGCCATATCTTTGACTCACGGTTCCAACCCAAACATATGAATCAGAACACAATACTTATTTGCATAAATGAAAGCTCCATATCTAATCTGATACTGACATTGGATCACCATCGATCCTTATAGTGATCGATGGTCGATCAGTAAAAATCATAACACACCATTTAACTCATAAATTTAAGCTATAAATAAGCACAACTCGACACACTGAAAATCGACATCATATGTATTTTAATTATATACAAACCCTAAGGCATTTCAACCTTAGTCAAAAAATCCACTTTTGATTACATTGTATTTCTACTCGCTCCCCTTCTTCACACATTACAGACTCTCTTTTATAGAATTTAAAAGAGCATGGATCATCTAAGATCCACGATTTTTTCCCTAAATTTCTCAAACAAACCCCTAATCTCTCGTTTATGCATACATGGCAGATAATTACATTTTATTAGTTCCAGTAATTTAGCTATGTTTAACAAATTTTGCCCCAATTTACAATGATTATCCACGTTTTCCTTTCCATAGCTTCGGATTCCAATTTTATTGAAAGTTTGCTCGGATGCCCCTGCATCAGACTCCCGAGGCACAAAAATTTTATGACCTCCTGGTCATATGTCTTCTACATCTGTCAGAAATTCTACCCACATCCTCTATGGAATTGCCCTTTGTGATCTTCCGTAACAACATTCCTGAACAATTCTACCCACATCCTCTGTGGAATTGTCCTTTGTGAGCTGCAACAAAACCTCTGCAATAGCAAGTCCTCCCTGCTACCAGATACCTCACCAAGCTTCTCTCCTCTGAGCTTAGTCTTTCGGCATCTCTCTGGTTCACTCTCGTGGAACCATTTGAGCACTCCTGCTCTAGGCTGCTGCAATATTCTCACCTTCCTCTGTTGCTACCTTCACAAAATATAAAAATCACTAGCTTTACAAAACAAAACTGTACCTCTTCTTTCTTTGCATGCAAACTCCTTCTCGCAGGAAATCCTTTCCCTGCTTTGATACCACTTGATGAAAAGTTAAACTACTACAAGGTAGTTTAACTGTCATCTTATCAATGTGAACCTGCAACCTTATGAATCTGTATCAAAGTTGCATGATTCATAAACCCGATAACTCGATCCTAGGACTTGTGGGTTATGGGCCCACGTGTATATATATATATCGGAAGCAATAAAACAAAGCAACAACATTCCATAAACCTTGACCAACAAACGTTGGTCCCACCTTTATGGCTTAACATCGGAACTCAAAAGAATTCAACCACAATTTTATAACATATCGGGTCCGATGTAAAGATTTAACCCCAAGCAACTTTTATTCACGATAACCGTCGATCTAAGATCAGACGGATGTCGCTCCACATAAATCACAACTTATTAATTGAAATAAGCTGAGGGCTCCACCGTTATTTCCAACACACTTTAACCTATGATCCACTCCTGCCCGTTCATCCAACGGATATCGCATCTGAATATGCACAATCCTTAATGCTTTAAATCTACGTGAAAAAATTTGTTTTGTGATGCCACGCATCACTCGCTGGGGTGTATCGCATTCGATTGAAATAAAACCACTTACCACTCGAAGGCTGCGTGAAAACCATTCGTGGTTTTCAAAAAACACCTACACTGTTCTTCACTCGTGGTTCCAAAACGCGTATTTTCACTACGCTTCCACTGTGTCTTCAACTCATGGTTCGACATGAGTGTGGTTCCAAATCACTCCAACGTAGATTTAATTCTGCCATATCTTTGACTCATGGTTCCGACCCAAACATATGAATCGGAACACAATACTTATTTGCATAAACGAAAGCTCCTTCTCTAATCTGATACTGACATTGGATCACCATCGATCCTTACAGTGATTGATGGTTGATTAGTAAAAATCATAACACACCATTTAACTCATAAATTTAAGCTATAAATAACCACAACTCGACACATTGAAAATCGACATCATATGTATTTTAATTATATACAAACCCTAAGGCATTCCAGCCTTAGTCAACAAATCCACTTCTGATTACATTGTATTTCTACTCGCTCCCCTTCTTCACACATTACAGACTCTCTTTTATAGAATTTAAAAGAGCGTGGATCATCTAAGATCCACGATTTTTTCCCTAAATTTCTCAAACAAACCCCTAATCTCTCGTTTATGCATATATGGCAGATAATTACATTTAATTAGTTCCAACAATTTAGCTCTGTTTTAACGAATTTTGCCCCAATTTACAATGACTTTCCACGTTTTCCTTTCCACAACTTCGGATTCCAATTTTAATGAAATTTTGCTCGGATACCCCTGCATCACACTCCCAAGGCACAAAAAATTTATGACCTCCTGGTCATATGTCTTCTACATCTGTCAACAATTCTACCCACATCCTCTGTGGAATTGTCCTCTGTGAGCTGCAACAAAACCTCTGCAATAGTAAGTCCTCCCTACTACCAGATACCTCACCAAGCTTCTCTCCTCTGAGCTTAGTCTTTTGGCATCTCTCTGGTTCACTACCGTGGAACCATTTGAGCACTCCCGCTCTAGGCTACTGCAATCTTCTCACCTTCCTCTGCTGCTACCTTCACAAAATATAAAAATCACAAGATTTACAAAACAAAATTGTACCTCTTCTTTCTTTGCATGCAAACTCCTTCTCGCAGGAAATCCTTTCCCCGCTTTGATACCACTTGATGAAAAGCTAAAATACTATATGGTAGTTTAACTGTCATCTTATCAATGTGAACCTGCAACCTTCTAAATCTATATCAAAGTTGCATGATTCATAAACCCGATCACTTGATCCTAGGACCTGTGGGTTAAGGGCCCACGTATATATATCGGAAGCAATAAAACAAAGCAACAACATTCCATAAACCTTGACCAACAAACGATGGTCCCACCTTTATGGCTTAACACCAGAACTCAAAAGAATTCAACCACAATTTTATAACACATCGGGTCCGATGTAAATATTTAACCCCAAGCAACTTTTATTCACAAGAACCGTCGATCTAAGATCAGACGGCTGTCGCTCCACATATATCACAACTTATAAATAGAAATAAGCTAAGGGATCCACCATTATTGCCAGCACACTTTAACCTATGATCCACTCCTGCCCGTTCATCCGACGGATATCGCATCCGAATGTGCATGATCCTTAATGCTTTAAATCTACGCGAAAAAATTTGTTTTGTGATTCCACGCGTCACTCGCTGGGGTGTATCGTGTTCGATTGAAATAAAACCACTTACCACTCGAAGGCTACGCAAAAACCCTTCGTGGTTTTCAAAAACCACCTACGCTGTTCTTCACTCGTGGTTCCAAAACGCGTATTTTCACTACGCTTCCACTGTGTCTTCAACTCATGGTTCAACATGAGTGTGGTTCCAAATCACTCCAACGTAGATTTAATTCCGCCATATCTTTGACTCACGGTTCCAACCCAAACATATGAATCGGAACACAATACTTATTTGCATAAACGAAAGCTCCTTCTCTAATCTAATATTGACATTGGATCACCATCGATCGTTACAGTGATCAATGGTCGATCACCATTTAACTCATAAATTTAAGCTGTAAATAACCACAACTCAACACACTGAAAATCAACATCATATGTATTTTAATTATATACAAACCCTAAGGCATTTCAGCCTTAGTCAACAAATCCACTTCTGTTTACATTGTATTTATACTCGCTCCCATTCTTCACACATTACATACTATCTTTTATATAATTTAAAAGAGCGTGGATCATCTAAGATCCATGATTTTTTCCCTAAATTTCTCAAACAAACCCCTAATCTCTTGTTTATGCATACATGGCAGATAATTACATTTAATTAGTTCTAGCAATTTAGCTTTGTTTTAACAAATTTTGCCCCAATTTACAATGATTGTCCACGTTTTCCTTTCCACAGCTTTGGATTCCAATTTTAATGAAAGTTTGCTCGGATGCCCCTGCATCAGACTCCCGAGGCACAAAAATTTTATGACCTCCTGGTCATTTGTCTTCTACATCTGTCAGCAATTCTACCCACATCCTCTATGGAATTTCCCTTTGTGATCTTCCGTAACAACATTCTTGACCAATTCTACCCACATCCTTTGTGGAATTGTCCTTTGTGAGCTGCAGCAAAACCTCTGCAATAGCAAGTCCTCCCTGCTACCAGATACCTCACCAAGCTTCTCTCCTCTGAGCTTAGTCTTTCGACATCTCTCTGGTTCGCTCCCGTGGAACCATTTGAGCACTCTTGCTCTAGGCTGCTGCAATCTTCTCACCTTCCTCTGCTGCTACCTTCACAAAATATAAAAATCACAAGCTTTACAAAACAAAACTGTACCTCTTATTTCTTTGCATGCAAACTCCTTCTCGCAGGAAATCCTTTCCCTGTTTTGATACCACTTGATGAAAAGCTAAACTACTATAGGGTAGTTTAACTGTCATCTTATCAATGTGAACCTGCAACCTTCTGAATCTGTATCAAAGTTGCATGATTCATAAACCCGATAACTCGATCCTAGGACCTGTGGGTTATGGGCTCACGTGTGTGTATATATATATATATATATATCGAAAGCAATAAAACAAAGCAACAACATTCCATAAACCTTGACCAACAAATGCTGGTCCCACCTTTATGGCTTAACACTGGAACTCAAAAGAATTCAACCACAATTTTATAGCATATCGGGTCCGATGTAAAGATTTAACCCCAAGCAACTTTTATTCGTGATAACCATCAATCTAAGATCAGATGGTTGTCGCTCTACATAAATCACAACTTATTAATCGAAATAAGCAGAGGGCTCCACCGTTATTTCCAACACACTTTAACCTATGATCCACTCCTGCCCGTTCATCCAACAGATATCGCATCCAAATATGCACGATCCTTAATGCTTTAAATCTACGCGATTTTTTTTTTGTGTGACGCCACGTGTCACTCATTGGGGTGTATCGCGTTCGATTGAAATAAAACCATTTACCACTCGAAGGTTGCGCGAAAACCCTTCGTGGTTTTCAAAAACACCTACGCTGTTCTTCACTCGTGGTTCCAAAACGTGTATTTTCACTATGCTTCCACTGTGTCTTCAACTCATGGTTCTACATGAGTGTGGTTCCAAATCACTCTAATGTAGATTTAATTCCGCCATATTTTTGACTCACTGTTCCAACCCAAACATATGAATCGGAACACAATACTTATTTGCATAAACAAAAGCTCCTTCTCTAATCTGATACTGACATTGGATCACCATCGATCCTTACAGTGATCGATGGTCGATCAGTAAAAATCATAACACACAATTTAACTCATAAATTTAAGCTATAAATAACCACAACTCGACACACTGAAAATCGACATCATATGTATTTTAATTATATACAAACCCTAAGTCATTTTAGCCTTAGTCAACAAATCCACTTCTGATTACATTGTATTTATACTCGCTCCCCTTCTTCACACATTACAGACTCTCTTTTATATAATTTAAAAGAGCGTGGATCATCTAAGATCCACGATTTTTTCCCTAAATTTCTCAAACAAAACCCTAATCTCTCGTTTATGCATACATGGCAGATAATTACATTTAATTAGTTCCAACAAATTAGCTCTGTTTTAACAAATTTTTCCCCAATTTACAATGATTGTCCACGTTTTCCTTTCCACAGCTTCGGATTCCAATTTTAATGAAAGTTTTCTCGGATACCCCTGCATCAAATTGGTAGCCAAGAAAAGGGCAGAAAAGCAGCTCAAATTTCAAAAATGTTAGAACCAATAATTTTAATAATTCTGCAAGGAATTCAGTGAGTAAAAAATTTGGAAGAAACCATCAAAGAACCTGGTGGCTTACGGAAAAAAAATCCCACAGAGGCTTCTAGCAAGCCTGAGCAAGGACAAAATCAGAAACCACCTCTACAGTGTTGGGGTTGTGGTGAGGCTCACTATTATAAGAACCGCCCACAACGGGGAAGAAATGATACAGTAGCCAATTTACAAGAAGCTTCTACAGTGGGAGATGTAGCCCGGAACATACCCAAAATTAATGTAGCTTTGGAGGATCGACAGGTAGATTATCAACCAACTATGATAGAACTAGAAGGTAAGCTACTTTCACAACCTATTTCTATTTTGGTTGACCTAGGTGCAAGTCTAAGTTATGTAAATCCCAAAGTAGTAGAAATATGTAAATTACAAAGTCAGAAATTCAAAAATCCCTGGCTGGTACAGCTAGCCACTAGAGAAAAAAGGAAAGTTTGTGCCAAAATTCCAAACTGTACACTGGAAATAGGAAACTAGGAATTAAATGTGGATCTGAATGTGTTTCCTTTGGGATCCTACGATGTATTATTGGGCATGGATTGGTTGGAGAGACACTGGATGCTAGTAGAATGTAAAGAAAATATAATATATTATAGAATGCAATATGGAACTCGTAAAGAGATACAAGGAATTAAGAAACCCCTACAACTGTGTCATATTACAGCCTCTAAAATGAGTAAGCGTATTAGAAAAGGATGTCAGTTATATGCCATTCAGGTGGGTTTTGCTAATTCTAAAGAAAATACTCCTATGATGGAGAACATACCAGTAGTACAAGACTTCATGGACGTGTTTCTAGAAGATGTACCGGGATTACCTCTAAGGAGATATATTGATTTCACTATTAAGTTGATGCCAGGAGCATCACCAATTTTAAGGGCCCCATATCGAATGAGTGTACCGGAGCTAATTGAATTGAAAATGCAATTGCAAGAGTTGTTGGACAAAGGGTAAATTCGACCAAGTGTGTCCCCCTGGGGAGCACCGGTGTTGTTTGTAAAGAAGAAATATGAAACCATGCGAATGTGCATGGACTATCGACAGCTCAATAAATTGACCGTCAAAAATAAATATCCATTACCGTCGATTGATGACCTGTTTGATCAGGTGAAGGGGCCATTGTATTCTCAAAGAGATACTTAAGATCGGGATACCACCAGATCCGGATTAAAGACGAGGATATCTACAAGACTGTGTTTCGTACCCAATATGGGCATTACGAGTTTGTGGTATTTCCATTTGGTTTGACTAATGCACCAACAATATTTATGAGGTTGATGCATGGCATATTTCATCCCTTTCTGGATAGATTTTGTTGAAAATGCAACAAGATGATGGAGCTTAGTGAAATGAAGTCGCCTTCACTAAGTGGGCCCGCAGGCAAATTCTGGCGCAAAAAAAATCTATTTTTAGACATATGGAGCATGGTTCGGGGATTCTAGTTTGAGATTCTTGGAGCATTGGTCATGTTGGTAAAAATAGATGAGACTCTATTTTTGAGGTCAAAGAGGTCGAAGTCTATTTTTAGACTGCCTCTCCTTAAAACAGGGAAGTCAAATATTATGTACCCTTAATAATATTTAGACTATAAACAGCAGTTTACTCTCTTGGAGCACTTCAGTTCGAGCTACAGAAGTGGCTCATGCATCTGACAGAGGAATCACGTGGTTCCCGAGGGTTTGATGGCATCATGCATGGTTGACTTCAGTTGGACTTCAGTGGCAGAAGTTTGGAGGAGTTAATGAGACAGCTAGTGGAGTTGTGTTCTGTTTATTTTAGTTGAACTTATTGAGATTAGTTTAACTAGCTAATCAATTAGTTATGAGTGGAGTGAATTAAATATTATTTAATTCATTAATTAGTAACTCATTATTCAACTCAAGAACACATCAGTTCACTACAGTGCATGATCAGTTCAGTGGAGACCAGTGAAAGAGGTAGATGAAAGGGTGGAGTTAGCTATCAGTTGTGACTATACTGTTGCTATTTGCAACACACGGATAGGTGGAAGTAAGCCCATGAGGATTGCGCGATTCAGGAGGCTGGTGGTTTGTCTATATAAGAGAGCCATCCCATAGCATTGAAACACGCAATGGGGAGGCAAGGCAATTGGCGGTGGTTTTGAACCAGCAACCGTCAACTTTTGTTCAAGCGGGACGCTAGATGTGAGAGTAACTTTGTAAGAAATGCGAAACTGTACGGAAATTGTCTTGAGTTTGTGCTTGAATTTCTCCATTTATAATAAAGGCTGGAGGGTTTTCAGCTATAAGCTTTCCCCATACATACTGTGTTAATGTGTATGATGAATTGATGTGTTATCGCTTGTTTTATTTCTGCATGTGTGATGATCTGAAAGATTATGTGTTGCATATAAATTCAAATTGTATGTGATCAGGATAGTCTCGGTGGATAATTAATCATTATTCAGCAAATTTCTACATGGTATCGAAGCTATTGAAGCAGAGATTGATCATCACGGTGATTACAAACTTATTTCGGTAGACAGAGTCTGCATGCGGGCCAGGTAGCCTCCGGATTCATCTTTCTTCGGAAAGTGAAAGGTCTGGTAAATGCCCCTTGCAGTCAATCTCTGTGCTAGAAATAATTTGTTCTCACAGATCTAGAGCGGTTGAGCTTTGAGGTGGAATTCGAAGTTTTGCAGCAGTTTTTTTTTCTTGGTGCCAGTGTTGAAAATGTCTTTCAACGGTTTGCGACTCGAATATGCTCTTGAAGGCAGTTCGAATTATGTTGCATGGAAGGATCGCATGGAGGCAGTATTAGAAGATAATGGTCTGAAGGAGTTCGTAGATACGGATGTGCAAAATCCCACTGATCCTGCTGAAGTCGAAGCATGGCAAAAGAAGATGGCGAAGTGTCGAAGGATCCTGTTGGAGGGCGTCAAGGATCATATTGTATCCAGCCTGCATGGAAAGGCTTCTCCATATTTAATGTGGAAAGCTTTGATGGATCTATTCTAGAGTAAGAGTGACCAAAGGAAGCTGGCGCTCAAAGATAAGCTCAGGAACATCAAGATGGAGAAGGGCGACAGTATCGCCAAATACCTCACGAAGTTCACTCAATGCAGAGATGAACTGGGAAGTGTGGGGGTTACTGTCGATGAAGAGGATATGGTCGACCTGGCTCTCCTTGGTCTTCCGAAGGCTTGGCACTCATATCCAGATAGTGTCAATGGTCGGGAGAAGCTGCCGGGATGGGAGCGCCTTTGGGCGGATCTCATGCAGGAGGAGATAAGGAGGACTACTCGAGATGGATCTTCATCAAAGGGAGCTGATGAAGAAAACTGCGCTTTGGTGTCCAAAGCTAAGAAAGGGAAG
>JAXQQM020073573.1:0-99945 GCA_034641835.2 Pinus albicaulis
CAAATTAAGACTAAATGTAAGAATAACATGATAAAATTGAAAAGCACAATCAATAAACACAATTTTAATTAGGAGATAAACAAAGAATTGAAAGTGAGAAAATCAAATTTTCCATAACAGTAAAGACTAAAAGATAGGAAAAGATAACTTTATCAGTGTCCAACAAATGACCACAAAAGTAGTCAATGGGACTGCTCAGTACAACAGTGTCACTACAATGTGTGAGCACACAAGCCACTCCCATATAAAGCAAAAGCAAGGAAAGAAAAAAACAGAACTATGCCCTATGATCCAAAGATACAAGGTTAACAACAAAACTGGAAGGAAAATTGTACAAGAAGAGTATGTTCAGAATACAATATAGATGTGCAAACACTGTTGAGCACCCAGACGCTTTGGAATAATGTCTTGTATAAGGGTACAAGAAAAGGGAGTACCAAGGGTCTGCTGGAGCATGTAACTCTCCTAACATCCAAGGCTATGGAGATGAAAATCCGAATAGAAGACTGATTGGAAGAACTGATCTATGTTATGTCCCACTTCCTGTAAGAGCCAACCCGCTCTAAAGTTGTGGAGGAACTCCTATGCATGTCAGTGTGGTTGAACTATCCAAGATCTAAGGTGATACCTTTGCAAGGGCCATCGAGAAGTACAGTAACTACCTAGTTGGGGGTGGGAAGGGTGGAGGGCACAGCTGAGGTCTTACACATCTGGACTTGGAAACTGTACTACTACAGGGCCACCTCTTGGTGCTCTTATCAGATAGGAGCACCAAGAAGAAGGATGTAATCACCCTAGTGGTGTTCATCCTAGAGGTAGGCCAAAGAAATCGCGACCTGAGACCAAGGACCTCCCTCAGGAGTAAGGCCAAGCATCTCTAGTCTGGGTACTTGAAATAGGTACTTGAAAAAAGATAGAAACGGAGTTTTGTGACTCCCTGAAGAGATACTAGAACCTCCTCCAATTCTCATAATAAATGGGGCAATAGAAAATGCAATGCTCCCTTTTCTTGATCTCCTGTGGGTGGCACAACTGGTATATCCTATTTGATCATGAAAGTTGGCGTTCAGCCTCCATTCCAAGCCAGTGTGATCCTACCCTGAACTGTCCCGAGGGAATCCTGGGAGCATACATCCAGTGATAATGTGAGTACGCGAGTCTAATAATGAGTTCGTCACTCAACTCTATGAAGTGCTTTGCATAAAAACCCAGCTTGGGACTCAACGCACCCAACATGTCAGTCCAAATGGCTTTGATACACTTTCTATAGATCTCAACTCTAGAGGTCATGTTTAGAACCTGCCTAGTAGGCATAAGATGTCCAAGTGCATCTAAAGAGTATCTAAATGGGGGGGGAGTGGTCTATCAGAATCACTGAAATAGATGGGAGAAGCCTCAAAACCAATAACATGCATGCCCAAGGGGGTTAGTCATTGCAATGGCCTCTAAGGAACAATAACAAAGGTAAGGATAGTGGTCTTAGCCAGCTATCAAATTGGCAAAAAATGGTGTTTCATCTGAAAAGATGAGCCACAAACTTTGCTTGAATGATACGCTAAGGCAATGTTTGCTTTGAGTATTCTGGTCCGAATTATGCAATCCATTTGGTACAACTTGGAGAACATCTAGAAATAATTCCGGAAGCATTGTCTCTCCAGCAAAGCTAAGGAGCCATATCCCTTATTAATACGAGGCAAGAGATCCTAACTCAAACATAAATAAGGCCCTAAAGATTGCCCTACAAGACAGTGTATGTTTCAGTGATTTCGATCTCCACTCCCTAGAAAAATGAAGTGATAGCCCAAGAGGGTGTTCTCCGATCTGTTGAAGATTATAACCTTGGTTTTACGTAAGTTGACCATAAACTAACAAAGATCATAGAAGCGTGAAAAGGCATCTAGTTGCCATTATAGATGCTGCAAGTAGGAGGCCAAGAGGATCACATCATAAGCAAAGAGAAGAAAAGAGATAAAGATATGGTGAAGACGGCACCCATCATTGCCCTGGACGTGCTCATAGAGGAAGGACTCTAGCTCATCAATTTAGATCCCAAATAAGGTAGGCGAAAGGGGGCACCCCTACTTGACCTCGACAGTGCTCTTGATAAGATCTGACACTCCTTGTGTTGTGCAGAGATGATGCATGGACTAGGTTAGCAGAAATAAAACGAGGAGGAAATAGGCATCTAGGATCTACTTTAATCAGAGTAAAATTGAGAAAAGGAAATAAGCGGTTTGAGGTATCGAGGGTGCTAAATTTCTATAAAACTCTGCAACTACTTAGTGAATAACTAAAAACAAGGCAACCAATACTCAAACCAAATTTACTTTCACCAAGATACTATAATATTCCTAATGGTACATTACAGAAATAACAGGCATCAAAAGACTTTAAGCAAACATCAAAAATAAACACGCCATTAAAACACAATTTGAGCCATAAAATTGAGCTAAGCCATTTTATTAATTTGCTGGAAATGTGTACAATAGAGTGCTGGAATGAATGCACTAGGGCTTGCTCAAGGCAAGCTGGATATAGCCTTTGAGACAAGCTGGATATAGCCTTCGAGACAAGCTGGAAATCACTCTCGGAAAGTACACTGCGTGGCTGTAGCTCTACACAATCCTTGGCCAGAAATGTTGTTGTTGCTCTGGTAGATCTGTTGTTTGGGCCTGCAATACTGCTCAGAAAATTTTGGGCTTTTAACCACAGACTCTACTCAGGAAACCCATAATAACCCGCGAAGGGTTTGCCAAATGCTTGACCGCAAAAATTGGCCTTCTTGGGCTTAGCTCACTGAACTGCTGGGCAATTCGGTCCTCCTAGAAATTTTGTTGATGAAGGCCACCAAAATGCCTAGAAAATCCCTGTTAGGAAGCTCTAAGCCTCCCCTATAAACCTCCTACTAAATCTCCTCACACTCCTCAACTCCCGGAGTGTCCTCCTCACAAGACTACGCAATCACTGCGCTGCTGGTGATGCCACTGCGTTGTTTCTGAAGGTACTACATTGTGGATGAAGCTCACAACTGATGGACTAAATCAGAAAATTGTGGAACTCTTTCCTTGGGCGGGCACTCGAAGTCCCCCGAAGCAAAGGTTGGGATCTCCGCTCGAAGACACCCGTGTGCTAAACAGTGCTTGCAGACTTGGCTTACTGCTCAAGCATGCTCTTGTCAAAGACAAATTCGAATTAGCTAAGTGAACGATCAAAATTAGGCTGCATGCTTCCTTTTGTCCCAAGTTGCCCAACGTTCCATTGGGCCCCACCTCATGACTGTGTTGCCTCCTCTTTGACCCAATCACTGCATTGTCTGTGAAAATTCCTAGATCTGAACAAATCTAATGAATCCTACTACAACCATCTGGATTACTTCATCTATTATCTAATTTACTTTTCACAATTATTTTTTTATACATTCATGAAATACTGAAGCAATCACTGAAGCAGCCTACACTAAAATAATTATGATTCTGAAACAAGGAAACTGGACAAGGAGATCATTCACAAATATGACACCTTTATTTTGGACTAAGTCCCCAGAAAGACCAAATGCGGAAAACCGGTGCAGCAGATATGAGGGTTTTATTATTAAGCAGTAGCAATGTCTAAATACATCTCTACATACCCTAGGGTGATTCAGTTACAGAGAGAAATATTGGCAGAAGAATTTGTGAGGATTTACCTCACTCAATCACTGAGTTTCTGACAGATCTGGATGAAGGAAAACCTACCCTGGGGAGGCTCTACGTAGTCCCGGCCTCTGCATCACCCCCTTCCAGGCTCAGCGTTCAACCCCAGCCAAGACGTTTTTCCTCCTTGGACCCTGAGGAATAGCCTCCCGGTGCCACTTTCTGGATCCCGGCCTCCGAAACTGATCCACCAGCAAAATTCCGAAAACCCTTCCTCTGCCTCTGCGTGAGCCTACGCAGCCACTGCGTCAGCCTACGCAGTCACTGCGTCAGCCCTCTTCCTTCAACGCTAGCTTTGGCTAGATCTCTTTTGCCTCTCTTTGACTGATGCTCCACCAACTGAGAAAATCTCTTCCTCTCTGGATGTTATCTCTACCCCTCACTGCTTAGATCTCTAGCTCAAATTTCTCAACAAACCACGCCCCAAAATTTCGATCTTAGATCAATTCAGTGTCTCGGTGTGTTTTCCAAATGACCCTCAAGCTTTCCTTTATAGTCTTCTCGTTGACATATCAACGACCCAAATTAGATGTCTAATCAACGGCTAAGATCATAACATGACTTGATCCATGTCCTCTAGAAGATTCACTATGTTTTATTTAATACCCTTTGATTATTTAGTTTCCCTAAGTTTAGACTGAGGGTCCCATTAAAATAATTAATTTTTCAAATAAAACAAAATCCGAGTGGAATTTCCGCAAATGCTTTCTGGTTTCTTTGGAATACAAGTGTCAAAGCCTCCACACCAAATTTGAGACTTAGAGCAATTTCTGATGCAACAGAAATCAACACTCCCTCTTAGCGAGGAAAGTGCTCTAGCAATAATGCCTGTTGCATACTGCTCTGACCCTGAAGCATCCTCCATGCTACTAAAGTCATCAGTCTTCGCGCTGCGACTGCCACTGTAATGCTACCCATGATACTGCCACTATCACTGTTGCATCTGTACTACAGCTCCCTCTCAAGTGTTGAATTTCACTTTTCTTTCGGCAATCATACCAAAGTAGTTAAGCAAAATGCGAGATAGAACATATAAGTAGATCTTACGAAGACAAAATCGGAAACGGGGAGAAAAATGTGTATTCGTTTCGGCGGTCAACGGATAGCTGGACATTGAAAGTCTCCTTTGATCGGCCATTGACATGTGTCACAACAACCTCCAATCGGTAGATGAGTCAGCAAGTCAACTCTGCAAAAGTCAATGCGTACAAAAGTCAACGCAGGGCGACAAGCTAAAAGTCAACGGCCTTAAAACGGTCCAGCCCTTTGACCTCGATTTTTGTGACGGGTAGTCGGCCTTCATAAATCGAACCTTCCACAAGTTTCGGCTTGTTTGGATCAACGTTGACCAAGTCAACGGCGGTGGGATAAGAAGTGGAGACCCTAGCGTGAGAAAATCCATCGCCCGACTCGGTAGTACAATTTGTCCTCTTCGTCCTTCACACGTGTGGCTGAAACTCGTCCTTTAGGTAGCTCGTACTATTTGATGAGAGAGGAAGATGTGAGTTGTGATGATGATGAAAATCTCTCCAACTTTTCCTGTATATATATCCATCATGAGGGTGTGTGACACATCTGTTGGGCATGCGAGCCTACATTACAAAACTGGCCGACCTTGCACATATAATTTATTAAAAATAATAAATTCAAAATATAAGATCTGCTCATCGGATTAAGACATATTTTATATGGATTTTACACCTCTCAGAAAGAGGAATCCAACAAAAATATTAGCCTCTTAATCTGAGCATCTTAATATGGAGTTTGGACCTAGTTGTCCAAATTTAACACTCCCTCTCAACTAGGGAGAACTCCATCTATTAGTGCAATCAACATGGTGCGTCATCCCGCCGAAACTTGCTTTGCTGGCTTCTTTATTTCAGAACAGAAGTGGGTCAGTCACAAAGACATCATCCCCCGACTGACATAATCAGTCCAGAGGTCCCAGACCTCACAAACCTTGATCCCAGATCAAGTGGTTGGACCGTGCCATCCTAGATAGAGAGTACGGCAATCTCTGATGCGTCCATCAGTCTTTGCTAATAGTCTCTGGCTTTTCCACACCTCATTGGCCAAATGAGAGGTACTTCCCATGAGCCCTGAACTCAATGGGTAGGATGCATACGGGGCACAGATAAATGAGTGGCGAACCAACTCAACAATCACAAGGGTGGGGCAGAAGCATTATGAGTGCTTATAGCTCTGAGAAGCTATCCCCAAAGCCCCCCAGAGCTCCCAGAGCTCATCGTCCAACGGGACCCACATCATAGGGTCGTTCCACGATACCAAGACTCTCACGGAAGGTTAGGAACTTGACCTTCCCCAGGGGCTTAGTGAGAATATCCGCGACCTGCTCATCGGTTCCTATATGATCGAGCCTTACGGCGCCTCGCTGTACCATATCCCGGATAAAGTGGTACCTGATATCAATATGCTTGGATCGGTCGTGGAACACAGGATTCTCAGTCATACGAATCCCACTCTGATTATCACAGAGTATCACAGTGGTATCTAGCACATGTCCAAACAACTCACTAAAGAGCTTCCGCAACCAAACTGCTTCACAACAGGCCATACTAGCAGCAATGTATTCGGCCTCCGCGGTGCTCAAAGCCACCGACTTCTGCTTTCTGCTCATCCATGAGATCGAAGCAGAACCAAGATTGAAGCAGCATCCCGATGTGCTCTTACGATCCACCACACTGCCAGCCCAATCGGCATCAGTATATCCACGGAGTGTCACACTCCCGGCGGTGTATCTCAGCCCATGGTTTATCGTGCCCCGAAGATATCTCAGAAGATTCTTGGCACCAACCCAGTGAAAGTGATGAGGCTCAACCATTTGTTGACTCAAAGTGTTCACTGCAAAACATATATCTGGTCGGGTGTTCACTAAGAACATCAAAGCTCCTATGAGTTGACGATACTCAGTAGGATTGGCCAAGATAGGCCCAGCAGCGCTGCCACTCAACTTTTTAAAGTTGAGTTCCATCGGTGTCGACACGGACTTACAGTCCACCATTCCAAATCTTTCCCGAAGCTTCACAATATATTTTCCTTGAGAAAGGAAAATCTCTCCAGGTCTCTGCCAGACCTCCAGGCCTAGGAAATAGTGCATCAGTCCTAGATCCTTCATCTCGAATTCAGCAGCAAGCTCCCTCTTACATTGATGAATGAGAGGGTCATCTCTAGTCAGGAAGAGGTCATCCACATACAGCACTAGAATGAGAGGCTTCTCTTTCACAACCTTGAAGTATAGGTTCGGATCAGCATTGCTTTGAGTGAAGCTCAGCTTCATCAAGTAACTATCCATCCTCTCGTACCAAGCTCTGGGTGCTTGCTTTAACCCATAGAGGGCTTTCTTCAACCTGCAGACATAAGTGTCTCGATCTTGAACTTCAAATCCCAGAGGTTGTTCTATATACACCTCTTCCTTTATTGCACCATGCAGAAAAGCAGTCTTGACATCCATCTGATGAAGACTCCATCCTTGCGTAGCAACAAGGGCTATGATTGATCGGATGGTGGTATATCATGCCACAGGTGCAAATATATCGTCATAGTCAATTCCTTCCTTTTGAGAGAAGCCACGGGCAACAAACCTTGCCTTAAACTTTTCAGCACTCCCATCAGACCCATGTTTGATTTTGTAGAGCCATTTTGCGGTGACAACAGATTTGTCCTTCGGTCTCGGGACCACATCCCAGACATCATTCTTCATAATAGACTCATATTCTTCATGCATAGCATCCTTCCAAACTTGATGCTTGATGGCTTCCTCAAATGATCCAGGTTCAGATTGTACAATAGTACTCATGGCAGCTAGATACCCTTGGTATCTACACGGCTTCTTGCTTTCTCGGAATGTCCCCCTTGGGGCAGCTTGACCCTCAGCATCTTCGAGGGTGTCCCTGAGCCATGATGGTCTCTTTCCAAGTGAAGGGGTTGGATCAATAGGGTCCATTGGCCCTTCAATATCAGGCATAGTCTCATCCTGAGGTTCTTCCAGATTTCCAGGTCTTTCTTCATGATTTTCTTCAGATCTAGGAAGATCTACTACTTTCTTCAGGGAAGCATCTTCGTCAAAAGTGACATCATGGCTTATCTCTACTTCCCTTTGACCAGGTACATAGACTCTATAGGCCTTAGAAGTCTCACTGTAGCCCACAAACATTCCTTTCTTCCTAGAAGCATCTAGCTTACTTCTCTTTTCTTTCGGCACATGAAAATAGACGGGACATCCAAAAATTCTAAAATGTGAGACATCAGGTTTCTTACCAGAGAAAACCTCTTCGGGAGTTTTGGAGTCCAAAGCGGAATGAGGGCATCGGTTTTGAATGTACACGGCAGTATTTGCAGCTTCTCCCCACAGAAACTTTGGTAGACCCTGGTCACATAGCATGGCACGGGCAGCTTCCACAATAGTCCTATTCTTGCGTTCGGCAACACCATTCTGCTCAGGAGTATATGCAGTGGTAGTCTCCCTCTTAATGCCAGCTTCTCTGCAAAAGTCTTTGAACTCATTTGACTCATATTCAGTGCCATTGTCAGTCCTCAAAATCTTGATCTTCTTTTCGGTCATATTTTCCACCAAGGCTTTGAAGGTACGGAACCACATGAAAGCCTCATCCTTCTTCTTCAAGAAGTATATCCAGGTTTTACGAGAGAAGTCATCAGTAAAAGTCATATAGTAAGAACATCCCCCCAGGGATGTTACAGGCAACATACCAGAAAGATCAGAATGGACTAGTTGCAATATCTCAGATGTCTTTGTGACACTTGAGGGAAAAGGTCCCCTTGTATGTTTTCCTTCAGCACAGCCCTTACATACACCTTCATGATTATTTCCAAAATCAGGCATCCCTGTCACCACCTTCCTTGCTTCGGGAAGGGCTTTGTAATGAAGGTGTCCAAATCTTCGGTGCCATAGTTCGGTTTGACGGATTGTATCACAAGTCATAGCTCCCAACGGACTCCCTCCAACCTGATAGAGTGTACCAACTCTAAAACCAATTGAGATAGCTTCCTTGAAGCTCTTCTTCCACATGAGCACCTTTCCATCAGAGAAAGTTACATTGAATCCTTTGTCTTCCATAGCAGATACAGACACAAGGTTCTTCTTCAATTTGGGTACATAGAGTACATCTTGTAGACGGAGGACTTGTCCTTGAGACAAGTGAAGGGTCACAGTCCCGGTCCCTTTTACATGATAAGTGGCATTATCCCCAAGGATAATTTCTAGATTAGTATCCCTTTCAACCATGTCAGAAAGTGCTTCCTTGAATCCGGTGATATGTCTTGAGGCACCACTATCAATTAGCCAGACATCCATAGTGTCGGGCAGAGATGCAGCTGAGAGAGCAGATACCAGAATATACTCATTTCTTTTATCAACAACATTAGACTCCTCATACTTGGTATTTCTGGACCTCTTAGAAGGTTGATTGTTTCCACCAAAGTGAGCCTTCCTCTTTCCTTTGGATTTGTCATTTCTTCGATTCCCATTTCTTCGGTTGTTGTTGTTATCGTCACTATCGGGAGAATCCTTCTTGAAGGGGCATTCTCTAGCATAGTGTCCAGGCTTATGGCAGGTGAAACATTTACCCTTCTTCTCTTGAGTCTTTGTCCTTCTTTTGTCCTTAGAACCACCAGAGTTCTTCTTTCGGGAATGAGCACCATAGGCGGCATTTCTTTCATTATCAAATTCCTTCATCCTTGTTTCTTCTTGCATACATCTTGACAGAAGCTCATCAAAGTTAGGAATGGTATTATTGTTGAGAATAGTAGTTGTGAATACTTGCCATTCATATGGAAGTCCTCCAAGTGCGGTGAGAACCATCTCACGATCAGCTATTATCTCCCCAATAGCTAGCAGATGGTTCCTGGTTTCGGTCAACTTCAGAAAGAAAGTTTGAACAGACTCATCTCGGCCCTTTTTCATATTCTTCAACTTGTTCTTGAGGAATAGCACTTGGTTCACATTGTTTACTTGAAACATAAGTATCAATTTGTCATACATCTCCTTGGATGTGCCTAGTTCAGATATGTAGGCAACCAGACTCTTGTTTATGGATTCCCTGATCAGCAGCTTTGCTTTGATTTCTCCCTTCTTATACTTGTTTCTAACAGCAGCAGAGGCATTGGATGGAGGTTCTTGAATCCTCCCTGTCACATGATCCAGGAGATCATGATCTTCTAATTTGAGATCTAATATCATCTTCCCGGGATGGAAGTCATCACTTCCAGTCAGCTTGTCATTCTCCTTGAATTCAAGACTAGTGGAACCCATTTCCTCCGATGATGATTGCTATAGATTGAGTTTGTCTTCACCTCGGCTTTGATACCATGTAAAGTTTTGTAGATGTTCTATGCTAGTAGCAATTTCACTTTTCTTTCAGCAATCATACAAGTAGTTAAGCAAAATGCAGATAGAACATATAAGTAGATCTTACAGAAGACAAATCAGAAACAGGAAAAATGTGTGTATTCGTTTCGGCGGTCAACAGGATGCTTCAACCAGCAAAGTCTCCTTTGGTCAGCCAGCCCAGCATGTGTCACAACAACCCTCCAATCGGTAGATGAGTCAACCCAAGTCAACTCTGCAAAAGTCAACGCTGTCCTGAAAAGTCAACGCAGGGGCAGCAAGCTAAAAGTCAACGCAGCAGCAAAACGGTCAACCCTTTGACCTCGATTTTTGTGCCAGGTAGTACGGCCTTCATAAATCGAACCTTCCACAAGTTTTCAGCTTGTTTGGATCAAGCGTTGACCAAAGTCAACGCTGGTCAAAGTTTCTGCGAAACCCTAGCAGCAGAAAATCCGTACTTCAGCTCAGCCGTACAATTTGTCCTCTTCGTCCTTCACACGTGTGGCTGAAACTTGTCTTTAGGTAGCTCGTACTATTTGATGAGAAGAGAAGATGATGAGTTGTGTTGATGATGAAATGCTCTTCAACTTTTCCTGAATTTATATCAATCATGAGGGTGTGTGACACATCTGTTGGGCATGCGAGCCTACATTACAAAACTGGCCGACCTTTCACATATAATTTATTAAAAATAATAAATTCAAAATATAAGTTCTGCTCATCGGATTAAGACATATTTTATATGGATTTTACATCTCTCAGAAAGAGGAATCCAATCTTCTATGTTGCTAACACTGCATCTGCACTGTAACTCAGCTGTTGAGAGAAACAACTGAAACTCGCCCAAAACTGAACAAGTGTTCAGTGGATGAACCTCAGTGCTGAAAAATCTCACTGTTGATAGCTACTGCGCTATCCCTCTGATGCTCTGCATTGTTGCTGCTCTGGACTGCACTACACGACTGTGCATTGCGCTACTGTTGTTGCCTCTGCTCTGCGCTGCTCCAGAAATGAACGTTGCTATCTACTACATTGTCGTCTTCATCACTCCTCGACTCCATCTGAATACTCCTCCATCACGCTACTGCTAATCATGAGCTCCCGTAGCAAGGTATGATCCATGAGGTTGGCTCCTCAAGGATCCTGCCCAACTGAAGTCCAAAGAACTACAGCTCAATATCACCCCACTTCTCACTAGGAGAAGCATGGGCACTCATGGCCACCTCATCCTCTTCGATTCTCATGGCTGCAACCTTCGGGTCATGCTTCTCATCTTTGTCCTTCTTCTTCAGAGGACACTGAGATGCGTAGTGGCCCATCTCGCCACATCTTAAGCACTTGACCTTAGAAGCATCACACTTCGGTTTTCGTTGTGCCTGTTGTCCCTTCGATGCAAGGGCTACGTTCTCCTCTTCCTCCACGGATTTCGATCCGCTTCCACTATTGCCATCAAGTTTTCACTTGACAAGTTCTCTCCTCGGCTCCTCTTGAAAAGCTGACAACAACTGCTCCCATCTAGGTAATGTTGCCCGACCCAGTATGCTCTGGACAAACACCTGCCACTCCTCCGTGACACCGTTAAGGGCAATCTGTACCATGATTGCAGCTGTAGGTGTAGCACCTACTGCCGACAGCTGAGCTCGAACCTCCTGAAACTGCATGAGGTATGAAGCCACGTGCTCCCCTTTCTGCATCTAGATCATACGGAGCTTCTGCTCCAAGTACAACTTCCGTTGCTTGTAAGATCCCTCATATAGGTCATGCAAAGTTAGCCACATTTCTCTGGCACCATTCTTGCCAGCCAAATGTGAGACGATGTGGTCCTTGCCACCATCAAGGAGCAACCTCTTCGCCTTCACCATATTAGCCTTGTACTTCTTGTTTCGATCTGGATCTGTAGGTGCACCTACCACGTTCTCCACGAACGCCTTCAGATCATATTCATGTAGAAGAAACATAGCTCGTTCCTTCCAGATCATATAGTTGGAGGAGCCCTCCAACCGATCTTGATCACGAAGTCCATGAGATGCCATCTCTGCCGAAAAACTGTCGAATTTGCTCCCTCTTTCTCCCTATTGTGCAGTCCCTGGTAGGCTTACGCACTTCCTGATGGAGTTGTAAGTTCTGTTGCTCCTCTACTGCTCAGCAACCGAGAAATGTTGATTTCCTCGGCTAGGAAATAACTAAGGAAGAATTCGCCAAATATGCGCTCTGACTCCTTCTGACGCTTTTCTGCCCAGCAACAACTTCAAAAAACTGCTTCCCTCTGTCTTTCGCATGGAGGCTATGCGCTGCTCCCTCTGCCACAACAATATCTCAAATCTGGAAGCCCTTCTCTCTGTCAACTCACTTAGACAGAGACTACCACGAAAATCTTAGCCCTCCCAGCTAGAACTGCACAATCATTCTATGGATTGTTCCGCTGCACTGCAGCCAAAACGGCCTTCACTTCAGAATTCAAATCTGTCCTTCCTGTTTCACATCAATGCTCTGATACCATTTGAAAATTCCTAGATCTGAACAGATCTAATGAATCCTACTGCAACCATCCAGATTCCTTCATCTATTATGTAATTTACTTTACACGGTTATTTTTTAATACATTCATGAAATACAAAAGCAGCGTACACTACAATAATTATGATTTTGAAATAAGGAAACTGAACAAAGAAATCATTCACACATATGACACCTTTATTTTGGACTAAGTCCCCAGAAAAACCCAATGCGAGAAAACCGGGGCAGCGAATCTGAGGGTTTCATTATTAAGCAGTAGCAATGTCTGAATACATCTATGAATACGTCTAGGGTGATTCAGTTACAGAGAGAAATATTGGCAAAAGAATTTGTGAGAATTTACCTCACTCAATCACTGAGTTTCCGGCTAATCCGGATGAAAAAAAAACCTGCCCTGGGGAGGCTCTGCGCAACCTTTACGCAGTCCCAGCGTTGCAACTTGCAGCCTCTGCGTCACCTCCTTTCAGGCTCAGCGTTCAGCCCCAACCAAGTCATTTTGCCTCCTTGGACCTTGAGTAACAGCCTCCCAGTGCCACTTTCCGAATCCTGGCCTCCAAAACTGATCCACCAACAAAATTCTGAAAACCCTTCCTCTGCCTCTGTGTGAGCCTACGCAGTCACTAGGTCATCCCACTTCCTTCAGTGCTAGCTTTGGCTAGATCTCTTCTGCCTCTCTCTGACTGATGCTCCACCAGCTAAGAAAATCTCTTCCTCTCTGGATGTTATCTTTGCCCCTCACTGCTCAAATCTCAAGCTCGAATTTCTCAACAAACCACACCCCATAAATTTTGATCTTAGTTCAATTAAGTGTCTCGGTGTGTTTTCCAAATGACCCTCAAGCCTTCCTTTATAGTCTTCTCGTTGACATATCAACAATCCAGATTAGATGTCTAATCAACGACTAAGATCATAACATGACTTGATCCATGTCCTCTAGAAGATTCACACTCTATTTTATTTAATACCCTTTAATTATTTAATTTCCCTAAGTTCAGACTTAGGGTCCCCATTAAAATAATCAATTTTTCAAATAAAACAAAATCCGAGTGGAATTTCAAAAAACGCTTTCTGGGCTCTTTGGAATACAAGTGTCTAAGCCTCCGCACCAAATTTGAGACTTAGAGCACTTTTTGATGCTACAAAAATCAACACTGTCCCCATGTGCTGCACAGTCTCTCTTCATTGGGCCATCATTCTCCACTAGAGCCGCAATTTTTGCCTTGGGCTAATGTGTGCTGCCTATAGTCTATTAAGTTTTATTCGTGGGTCCCCAAGCCCACATCCTTTTGGCCAAATCTTATGCAAAATACAAAATTGACAAACATTAATATTCTAATTCGCAGAACTGCTAATTAGGAACATTATAGTCGTCCCCGCCAAGATGTTGCTTGTCCTCAAGCAACTGCAGTGATGGGTGTTGTAGGATTTTCTCCCCTTCCCAAGTGGCATCTGTAGTGACTAACTGTATGTTAGACCTGATAATTCTTGAAGATTTCTCAAGTTGTAGAAAGATAAATATTTATTAATAAGATGAATGATGATTACAAGGCTGAGGCGGTGCTCCTTTAAATAGGAGTTGACTGGCCACGCCCAATTAGAGAGACACGACCCTTGGAAATGATGCCTCTTCATTTCATTTAATTAATTATCTAACTAACTAATTATATTCATAATTAAATTAATAAAACAAGAGCATATTCTAAATAGTTATGAACTTAGATTCATAACATTGCCTTCCCCTTAAGATGCTTTGTCCTCAAAGCATAGGTAGACTTGGGTGTTGGCGAATGAAACGTTCTGACTCCCACGATGAATCTTCCTCGGGTAGCCTTTTCCATTTAATGAGGTATTCTTTTATTGTCTTTGACCGTAAAACCTTTTCTCGTGTAGCAAGTATGCCCTCTGGTTCTAGGACGATTCTTCCTTCTTCATCAGTCTCTGGTATTTCTGTTTGTGCTATTTGGTTATGCCCCAGTACTTTTTTGAGATTTGATACATGAAAAGTACTATGGATTCGACACTTATCTGGTAACTTTAATCCATAAGCTACAGGACTGATCTTCCTGACTATTTGATACGGCCCATAATATTTTGGTGATAGTTTATTTTTGCCTTGTTGCTTTAACGACAACTGCTTGTAAGGTTGAAGCCTAACAAAAACGCAATCTCCCACTTCAAATTCTCTTTCAGTGCGATGTTGATCGACTTGTTGTTTCATTCTATTACGTGCCAGGGTTAGATTTTCTTTTAATAAATTGATGATTCTTTGGTTTTCTTCCAAGTGATTTTTTACGACTGGAACTTTAGAATTAAGAAGTGCAAAATCCTTCCATTTCGGTGGTTCATAACCATAAAGAGCTTGGAAAGGCGTCATCTTTGCCGATATATGGTAGGTGGTATTGTACCACCACTCTGCCAGATGTAGCCATTGGGTCCACCTACTTTGTTTGTCAGTGACAAAACAACGGAGATACGTTTCTAAACATTTATTTACCACTTCAGTCTGCCCATCTGTCTGGGGGTGATAGGCTGTACTCATGTTGAGGGATATTCCTACCTGGTGGCAGAATTCCTTCCAGAAATTCCCTTTGAACCTAGCGTCTCTATCATTGACTATGATCTTGGGAAACCCATGTAATTTGTATATGTTTTTACAAAATGTCTCTGTAATTTGCTTAGTTGTGTCAGTTTTCTTAATAGCCATAAAATGGGCATACTTTGTGAGCCTATCTACTACGACAAATATCTTATCTTTGCCGTCTGATACAGGTAATCCTTCTATAAAATCCATCGAGATCTCTTCCCATTTCTGATCTGGTATATGTAAGGGGTGTAACAGACCTGGTGTTGGAATGTTCTCACTTTTATTTCTTTGGCAAACATCAAATTCAGCAACATATTTCTGAATCTCCTTGCTCATGCCCTTCCAATAGAATGACTGTCGAATGTTATAGTAAGTTTTATAGAATCCAACATGTCCAGCAGCTGGTGAACTGTGTGATTCCCTTAAGATTTTCGACTTAAATTTGGATGTTGGTGTTAGATAAATTCTATTCTTATACCATAAGATGTCATTCTTCCATTCAAAATTGACATATTGACTGATATTCTTAATCATAGCGTCACAATCTTCATCCTTGGCATATTCGACTCTTATTTCATCCAACCAATCTGGAACAACAACCATGGCGGCACAAGTGGTGTGGTCGTCATCTTTACGTGAAAGAGCATCTGCAACGACATTTTCCTTCCCTTTTTTGTGTAATATTTCCAAATCGAATGCTGACAGCTTCTCCATCCATTTCTGTTGCTCTGTTGACAAAGTCTTTTGCTGAAGTAAGAATTGCAGACTATTGTGGTCAGTTCGAATTGAAAATTTACTTCCAAGCAAGTATTGGCGCCACTTAGTTAATGCATGTATGATGGCGAGCATTTCTTTTCGGTATGTTGATTTTAGCCCTTCTCGTTTATTCAGTTTGCGACTTTCGAATGCTATAGGGTGGTTATCCTGCATTAATACAGCTCCAATTCCGAAACCCGAAGCATCACATTCAACTACAAATGATTTGGAGAAGTCGGGTGTTGCAAGTACCGGTGTGGTTGACATCACTTCTTTTAATTTCTCAAAACACTTATCTGCTTGATTATCCCATTGAAACGCATTCTTTTTTAGTAAATTAGTAAGGGGTGTTGTCAATTGTGCGTAATTTTTTATAAACCTTTGTTAAATTTGGACAACTAGGTCCAAACTCCATGTTATGATGCTCAGATTAAGAGGCTAATATTTTTGTTGGATTCCTCTTTCGGAGAGGTGTAAAATCCATATATAATATGTCTTAATCCGATGAGCAGAACATTTATTTTGAATTTATTATTCATAATAAATTATGTGCAGGTCGGCCTTAAGGTTTCACACCCCCAGCAGATGTGTCACACACCCCAATGATGGATATAAATACAGGCAAAGTTGGAGAGCATTTGAACACAACTCAACACACATCTTCTTCTCTCACCTGATTGAGTACGAGCTCCTTGGAGGACATTTCCAGCCCACACGTGTGAAGAAGAAGGACGAATTTCTGTACGGCTGAGCTGAAGGACGAATTGCTGCGGCTAGGGTTTTGCTGGAAGTTTGACCAGCGTTGACTTTGGTCAACGCATGGTTCGAAAGGGCTGAAAATTGTTGGGAAGTTCGATTTTGGAAGGCCGTACTGTTTGGCACAGAAATCGAGGTCAAAGGGTTGACCAAACTGCTGCTGCGTTGACTTTTAGCTTGCTGCCATGCATTGACTTTTCTGGACATCGTTGACTTTTTTGCAGTTGACTTGGGTTGGCTCGATTGCTGATTGGAGGACTGTTGTGACACATTCTGGGTTGGCTGACCAAGGAGACTTTACTGGTTGAAGCATCCTGTTGACCGCCGTAACGCACCACCACATTTTTCTGTTTCTGGTTTGTCTTCTATAAGATCCACTTATATGTTCTATCAGCATTTTACTTAACTATTTGTGTGATTGCTGTAAGAAAAGTAAAGTTGCTTCAAGCATAGAACATCTACAAAAATTTACATGGTATCAAAGCTGAGGTGAAGACAAGCCCTATCTTTAGCAATCACCATAGGAAGAAATGGGTTCCACAAGTTTTGAATTCAAGGAGAATGACAAGCTGACTGGAAGGGATGACTTCCATGCCTGGAAGATGATATTAGATCTCAAATTGGAAGACTATGATCTCTTGGATCATGTACTGGGTAAGATTCAAGAACCTCCATCCAATGCTACCGCTGCTGCTAAAAACAAGTATAAGAAGGGGGAGATCAAAGCAAAGCTGATGATCCGGGAATCCATACATAAAAGTCTGGTTGCCTACATATCTGAGTTAGGCACATCCAAGGAGATGTATGACAAATTGATCATGATGTTCAAAGTAAACAATGTGAACCAAGTGCTATTCCTCAAGAATAAGTTGAAGAATATGAAGAAGGGCCGTGATGAGTCTGTTCAAACTTACTTTCTGAAATTGACCGAAACAAGGAACAATCTGCTAGCTATTGGGGAGACAATAGCTGATCGTGAGATGGTTCTCACCGCACTTGGAGGACTCCCATATGAATGGCAAGTATTCACAAATACCATTCTCAATAATAATACCATTCCTAACTTTGATGAGCTTTTGTCTAGATGTATGCAAGAAGAAACAAGGATGAAGGAATTCGATAATGACAGAAATGCTGCCTATGGTGCTCATTCTCGAAAGAAGAACTCTAGTGGTTCTAAGGACAAAGGAAGAACAAGGACTCAAGAAAAGAAGGGTAAGTGTTTCACTTGCCATAGGCCTGGTCACTATGCTAGAGAATGCCCCTTCAAGAAGGATTCTCCTGATAGTGATGATAACAACAACAATCGAAGGAATGGGAATCGAAGAAACGACAAATCCAAAGGAAAGAGGAAGGCTCACTTTGGTGGAAACAATCAACCTTCTAAAAGGTCTAGGAACACCGGGTATGAGGAGTCTAATGCTGTTGATAAAAGAAATGAGTATATTTTTGTATCTGCTCTCTCTGCTACATCTCCACCCGACACTATGGATGTCTGGCTAATCGATAGTGGTGCCTCAAGACACATCACTGGATTCAAGGAAGCACTCTCTGACATGGTTGAAAGGGATACTAATCTAGAAATTATCCTTGGAGATAATGCCACATATCCCGTGAAAGGGACAGGGACTGTGACCCTCCACTTGTCTCAAGGACAAGTCCTACGTTTGCAAGATGTACTCTATGTACCAAAATTGAAGAAGAACCTTGTGTCTGTACTCTGTATCAGCCATGGAAGACAAAGCGTTCAATGTAACATTCTCTGATGGAAAGGTGCTCATGTGGAAGAAGAGCTTCAAGGAAGCTATCTCGATTAGTTTTAGAGTTGGCACACTCTACCAGGTTGGAGGAAGTCCGCTGGGAGCAATGACATGTGATACTATCCGACAAACCGAACTATGGCACCGAAGGTTTGGACACCTTCATTACAAGGCCCTTCCCGAAGCAAGGAAGGTGGTGACAGGGATGCCTGACTTTGGAAATAATCATGAAGGTGTATGTAAGGGTTGTGCCGAAGGAAAGCATACAAAGGGACCTTTCCCCTCAAGTGTCACAAAGACATCTGATATTTTGCAACTGGTCCATTCTGATCTATCTGGTATGCTACCCGTGACATCCCTGGGAGGATGTTCTTACTACATGACATTCACTGATGACTTCTCTCGCAAAACCTGGATATACTTCTTGAAGAAGAAGGATGAGGCTTTCATGTGGTTACGTACCTTCAAAGCCTTGGTGGAAAATATGACCGGAAAGAAGATCAAGATTTTGAGGACTGACAATGGCACTGAATATGAGTCAAATGAGTTCAAAGAATTTTGCAGAGAAGCTGGCATTAAGAGGGAGACTACCACTGCATATACTCCTGAGCAGAATGGTGTTGCTGAACGCAAGAATAGAACTATTGTGGAAGCTGCCCGTGCCATGCTATGTGACCAGGGTCTACCAAAGTTTCTGTGGGGAGAAGCTGCAAATACTGCTGTGTACATTCAAAACAGATGCCCTCATTCCGCTTTGGACTTCAAAACTCCCGAAGAGGTTTTCTCTGGTAAGAAACCTGATGTCTCACATTTTAGAATTTTTGGATGTCCTGTCTATTTTCATGTGCCGAAAGAAAAGAGAAGTAAGCTGGATGCTTCTGGGAAGAAAGGAATGTTTGTGGGCTACAATGAGACTTCTAAGGCCTATAGAGTCTATGTACCTGGTCAAAGGGAAGTAGAGATATGCCATGATGTCACTTTTGACGAAGATGCTTCCCTGAAGAAAGTAGTAGATCTTCCAAGATCTGAAGAAAATCATGAAGAAAGGCCTGGAAATCAAGAAGAACCGCAGAATGAGACAATGCCTGATATTGAAGGACCAATGAACCCTATTGATCCATCTCCTTCACTGGGAAAGAGACCATCATGGCTCGGGGACACCCTCGAAGATGCTGAGGGTCATGCTGCCCCAAGGGGGACATTCCGAGAAAGCAAGAAGCCGTGTAGATACCAAGGGTATCTAGCTGCCATGAGTGCTATTGTACAATCTGAACCTGGATCTTTTGAGGAAGCCGTAAAGCATCAAGTTTGGAAGGATGCTATGCACGAAGAATATGAGTCCATAATGAAGAATGATGTCTAGGATGTGGTCCCGAGACCGAAGGACAAATCTGTTGTCACCGCGAAATGGCTCTACAAGATCAAACATGGATCTGATGGGAGTGCTGAAAAGTTCAAGGCAAGATTTGTTGCCCGTGGCTTCTCTCAAAAGGAAGGAATAGACTATGATGACATATTTGCACTTGTGGCACGATATACCACCATTCGATCAATCATAGCCCTTGCTGCTACGCAAGGATGGAGTCTTCATCAAATGGATGTCAAGACCGCTTTTCTGCATGGTGCAATAAAGGAAGAGGTGTATGTGGAACAACCTCTGGGATTTGAAGTTCAGGATCGAGACACTCATGTCTGCAGGTTGAAGAAAGCCCTCTATGGGTTAAAACAAGCACCCAGAGCTTGGTACGAGAGGATGGATAGTTACTTGATGAAGCTAGGCTTCACTCGAAGTAATGCTGATCCGAACCTTTACTTCAAGGTTGTGCAGGGGAAGCCTCTCATTCTAGTGTTGTATGTGGACGACCTCTTCCTGACAGGTGCTGACCCTCTCATTCATCAATGTAAGAGGGAGCTCGCTGCTGAGTTCGAGATGAAGGACCTAGGACTGATGCACTACTTCCTAGGCCTGGAGGTCTGGCAGAGACTTGGAGAGATTTTCCTTTCTCAAGGAAAATACATTGTGAAGCTTCTGGAAAGATTTGGGATGGTGGACTGTAAGTCCGTGTCGACACCGATGGAACTCAACTTTAAGAAGTTGAGTGGCAGCGCTGTTGGGCCTATCTTGGCCAATCCTACTGAGTATCGTCAACTCATAGGAGCTTTGATGTTCTTAGTGAACACACGTCCGGACATATGTTTTGCAGTGAACACTTTGAGTCAACAGATGGTTGAGCCTCATCATTTTCACTGGGTTGGTGCCAAGAATCTTTTGATATATCTTCGGGGCACGATAAACCATGGGCTGAGATACACTGCCGGGAGTGTGATACTCCGTGGATATACTGATGCCGATTGGGCTGGCAGTGTGGTGGATCGTAAGAGCACATCGGGATGCTGCTTCAATCTTGGTTCTGCTTCGATCTCATGGATGAACAGGAAGCAGAAGTCGGTGGCTTTGAGCACCGCGGAGGCCGAATACATTGCTGCTAGTATGGCCTGTTGTGAAGCAGTTTGGTTGCGAAAGCTCTTTAGTGAGTTGTTTGGACATGTGCTAGGATACCACCGTGATACTGTGATAACCAGAGTGGGATTCGTATGATCGAGAATCCCCAGGTTCACGACCGATCCAAGCATATTGATATCACCACTTTATCCGGATAAGGCGTGCCGCCGAGGCACCGTAAGGCTCGATCATATAGGAACCGATGAGTGTGTCGCGGATATTCTCACTAAGCCCCCGGGGAAGGTCAAGTTCCTAACCTTCCGTGAGAGTCTTGGTGTCGTGGAACGACTCCTATGATGTGGGTCCTCGTTGGACGATGAGCTCGGGAGCCTGGGGGGCTTTGGGGATAGCTTCTGTTATAAGCACTCATAATGTTTCGCCCACCTTGTGATTATTGGAGTCAAGCCCGCTCTCATTTATCCGTGCCCCATATGCATCCTACCCATTGAGTTCGTGGCTCATGGGAAGGTACCTCTCATTTGGCCAATGAGGGTGGGAAAAGCTAGAGACTAGTAGCAAAGACTAGAATGGACGAATCGAGATTGCCGTACTCTCTATCTAGGATGGCACGGCCCAACCACTTGATCTAGGATCAAGTTTAGTGAGGTCTCGGGACTCGCTCGATTTCGGGTCAAATGGACTAACTTCTAGGTTGGTTGGAGACTCTTTGGTAGAGTCTCGATAGAGGTTTCGAACCTCTCGGACCGATTATGTCATCGGGGGATGATGTCTTTCGACCGACCCACTTCGTTTTGAAATAAAGAGGCCGCCAGCGTTGCCGGGATGACGCACGATGTTTGATCGTTAATCGATGGATGGGAGTTCTCCCTGTTGAGAGGGAGTGTTAAATTTGGACAACTAGGTCCAAACTCCATGTTGTGATGCTCGCATTAAGTGGCTAGTATTTTTGTTGGATTCCCTTTTCGTGAGAGGTAAAATCCATATAAAATATATCTTAATCCGATGAGTGTAACATTTATTTTGTAAATTTATTATTTATAATAAATTATATGTGTGTCGGCCTTGCTGTTTCACACCCCCGAGTTAGAGCAAGAATACACACCCCAATGATGGATATAAATACAAAAGTAAAGTTGGAGAGCATTTCACCACAACTCAACACACATCTTCTTGTCTCATCCGACGAGTACGAGCTCCTTGGAGGACAAGTTTAGCCTACACGGTGAAGAAGAAGGAGGACGAATCTGCATTTACCAGCCGAAGGACGAATTCTCAGCCTAGGCTTTGCCGGGAAGCGGACCGCCGTTGACTTTGGTCAACGCATGGTCCGAAAGGGCCGAAACTTGTCGGGAAAGTTCGATTTTGAGAGGCCGCACACTTTGGTACGTAAATCGAGGTCAAAGGGTTGACCAAACCGTTGTTGTGTTGACTTTTAGCTGTCGCCCGCGTTGAATTTTCCGTACGCCGTTGACTTTTCCCCGGGAGTTGACTTGGGTTGACCCGCGTCGATCGGGAGGACTCCATAGACACATTCTGGGTTGGTCGACCAAAGAGACTTTGCCGGTTGAAGCATCCCGTTGACCGCCGTAACGCACCATCACATTTTTCTCGTTTCTCGGGTTTGTCTTCTATAAGATCCACTTATATGTTCTATCGCATTTTACTTAACTATTTGTGTGATTGTTGTAAGAAAAGTAAAGTTGCTTCAAGTATAGAACATCACAAAAATTTACATACACTAATATAGATAGCGTTGTCAATGGGCCTCCGTATTCTATGCGTAGCAAAGCAACTCGTGTTTATTGATTCGATCATTGGAGGCTTGTTCTTATTGTTGAGTGGCTTCTGACCCTCAATATATTTTGTATATTGTTGCTCATATATTAATAAAATGATGCATGTATTATTGATCCTCTTATGTCATGTTTTGAGTTTGCCGTGTTTCACATTATTATGTCTTTGTATTGCTGCTATTTCCAATTTGGAATATTACAAAGAGTATCAGAGCATAATCTTGGCTCTCACCGTGCATTCAAGACATTATGCCATTAGGAAGGAAAAGCTTTCTCAAGCGTAAAAGAGAAGATGTACAGTAAGAAAACAAAGGCAAGACTCCCATTATTTGGAGAAATGAAGGAAGAGAGGATCTCCCAACTTCTTTTCCAATCTAAGAAGAGCATCAAAGAAGATCTCAAGGAGATGAAAGGAGAGAGGTGTAGAAACACTTCAAGAGGGTTTGAAAGTGAAGCAAGCCCTAGATATTCATGATGAGTGTGAGCATTCAGCCACACATGCAGATCCACAAGCAAGGCTTATGGCCCACAATCACTGCAGAAGAAGAATGGAGGAAGGAAGGCACCAAGGGAGGCGACCTTGAATGACTATCTTCGGAGTAGGAGTCTCAATCATGGAGATTCAAAGAGCACTTGGACTTCCAAGGGTTTTGCCAACTCAAAGAAGACAAGACCCAACAACCATAAAAGAAGCAAGACAAAGAGAATCTTTCTATCTAACTTTGATGGATCAGCAAGTGTACAAACAAAGCTTGGGTGGAGGAGCTAAAATTCTGTCCACTACACTAAGTTTCGATAAAAGGGGAGGCTATTAGAGTAGCAATGCCTCGCACCTCAAAGGTATGGCTCATGATTGGTGGTTTTATAGTTCTACTTCATTTTATCATGCAAATGTAAACACTTATGTAGGGTCTATCAAGAAATTAGTGAGGAGATTTGATCTTAAGCATTGTAAAACATCTCTTGTTGAACCCAAACTCAAAACCTTTTGCATGAGTTAGAGTAGATTTATTTTGCCAACTCCACCAAGTGACACCTTGTTGAAGGGGATAAAAACATGCATGATAATTTGCCAAGGGTAAGATCCCCACTTCTTGGGAAGAGCCCCTTCTATAGATGAAGACATGGAGGTTCCTCCTTCAAGGGAAGACCAGATCGGTGGCCTCATTGATGATGAGGCATCTCACATATTGATGAAGAGGATGAGTGTTAGAGAAGAGCTGGTCAGCCAAGAACACATTGGGAGAAGATCCATCACCACATGAAGGTGGAAAGGGAGCCATTGCTTCCATTAGAGGAGCCCTTATGTCTTTGCAAGGAGTCCCAAATGATTCAACATGTGGGAACCAAAACACAATTCAAGAGCAAAAGATGCATCATTTTTTGTGGATTGTGAGATGGAAGGGGAAGAAAGGAAGGTGACTTCAAGATCAAGGGATGATTCACCCTTATCTATCTCGAAAGGGTTTCGCACAAGAGAAGGAGACTATATTGCGGAAGTTGAAGAGAGGGACAAATCAGCCCACTCATATGTACAAATTCACTTTAGATTTTGATGTCTCACTACATGGGGGTGATTCCGCACCCGGGAGACCACCGCATCTAGAGTTGGTGGGGAGGCATTTTACATTTGGTTCACCACTCTTAGATTCCGTAGGGGTGAAGACTTGGGAGGAATTTATAATAAACAGAGTATGGGTGACTAAGGAGGAAGGAGACATTCTCCCATTTCCGCATCACCCACTCACTATATTCGCGTGACAGAAGTCGCCGCAAGGATAGAGGATGGCACCTTCATGGTGCAAGGGAGCTACTCCATGGATTTGGAGAAACAAGAGGGTACTTCCTTTGAGGAAGGAAATCCTCCACATTGGAGTAGATGGAGGCCACCATGCTTACACCGGCCAAGATCGGGGAGGTTCTTTGGATGACAATCTCATGGAAGGGCCAACTTCCAAAGACCACCACTTCTACTTGAGCATGAGCAGCCGCATGATGGGCATGGTAGCACTTTGGAGGATGACTTTGGCATGAGGGATGTCAAAGGAGTAGACAAGAAGATGGGGAGCTTCACATTTCAAATCATCAACACCGTCTCTTAGGAGGATTGATCCATATTGGTGGTCTCAACTCTTGGTAGAGTACTCCAAGGATCTTGGTGCTTGCATAATTCTTGATGACCGAAGGGAGATGATAGATACATGGTGGTCAGAGAGGTCATCTACTCTTATGGCAAAATCTTCGACTAGAGTTTCGAGCTCAAGAGGAAGCGACTACATGAAGCACATGTGGACTTTCTTTTCCATGCATTTTGATGCATTTCATTCCTTTATGGAGGAGTTCACTTGGGAGGGCATCCCACAGACGCATATCAACATGAGGAGAGATGCATAGCCCAGATGGTGATGGAGAGGTTGTCACAACCACTTCCCTACTCATTGAGAGTGAGGGAGAATTTTCAAGCTGAGCCATTTCACCAAGGACCAAAAGTACATGGTAGAGAAAGTACAATTTGCATTATGATTTGTACTTCTTTACTTTATATGAGTAGCATGTTGTACCAAGGAGGATTATCCCTTCTTGAATATTATATTATGATGTACTTGAGGCCAATTGCAAGATTAAGGTTGGCTATTGGTGGTTTGTGGGGAAGCCACATGATTCTAGGTGTGCACCGTTGACACCACATTGTACTTTCATGATTCCATCTTATGGGATGATTGTGGCAGCAAACAAGTGGCCGAGAAAGCACTTGGTGTTCTCTCGGGTTTGAGGCAAGGGATGCACTACGCCGGTTCCATGTGTGGAACTATGATCCACTCTCCGGTTGTCATATGGCAACTTGTTTTCATTGGTTTTTGCTTCCATATATTGTTGATGTTCCTATGTTCATGGGAAGCTTTGTTTGAGTAGGACAAGAGTTGGAGGTGCCCATTGGGAGTATGATTCTCCCTACTTTACATGTTGTATGTTTCGGTAGAAAAAACAATGGGCAAACCATGAATGCCATACTACATTCTTTTCTTCATGTAGGAGGAGCCATTTGAAGAACTTGAGTTCTTGGAGGAGGCACTTCATGGATGATTTATTTGGTGGGGTAGCTTGGGCCATTTTTGGAGGCCATGACACTTCAGCCCAAGATCAAGAATGCCCCCCATACTTACCATAAATGGAGAGAGAAACAACTTGGATGGGGAAAATCTAAACTCTCCATGCAGCCCCAACACATTGCACAAACCAGAGGTTGAGGATTTCTTTTGATGAGCTACCTAGAATGGCTCATTTCATTTGGTCGATGGCATGGGTATGGGAGACTCTCATCGGGGATGAGATTCCCTTATGTTTATCATCACTTCTACCTTGGAGGAGGCCATGGGACAACAAGAAGGTTTCCACTTACACCTTCAACTTTCTCATGATGTACACCATTTGGTTTTGCATACTTGGGAGGAACCATCCTGAGGGCAGATTTATTGCGCATTATGTTGAGTCATGGTGGAAGTATTGATGAAGAGGCCACAAGAAGAGGAAGGGAGGAATTTTGCTCACCTTTGCGTTTCTTGAGGACAAGCAACATTTTGCAAGATGACTGTGAAGACCTAAAAATTTAGACTTCATCTAAATGGAATATTATAGTTTGTTTTATCACTAGGTAGATGAATAAATGGGTGGAGAGACTCATAAAACCCCTTAGAAGGAATAATAACACTCCTAATGTGAAAGGAGAAAGAATAAGTAAATGGATTAAGCACCTTTGGGTGTGAACAGGATTGGATCATGTTGATTCAAATAATTCAATCACCGATTGGCCATGGAGGAGTGGTCTTTATGATGAGACAACGCAGCTTTAGTGTGACAACTTGCATGAGCTTGGTGGCAAGTATGGATGGGACCCAATGTGAGGAGGCTCTCATGCTATATATGGAGGGGATAGCAACTATTGTGATTCATGTTTTAGATTCTCATTTTGATATTGGTCCCGCTTTAGACTTTGCTTCATTTCGCCGTTTAGCAACAGGGTTGCTATGTTGTTTAGCACAAGGGTGTTCCCGATCAGAATCCCTACCTCATTTTCAAGGAATGAGGAGGTTCTTTGAGCTCGCATTTCCTCATTCCTAAGATTCTATCCAAGCTACCTCCTCTTCAACATGCCATAGCTTCGTTTAGAGCTAGGTTGTGTTGCAGGTAAAAGTAAAGAAAGGAGGATCAAGATAGAGCTATTTCTCGGGCTTCTGATTTTCACTGAGAGGTAGCCTCATCCATTGGAGGATTAGTAAGGAGGGCTCCCGGGCATATTTCTATAATTTTGCATCAAATCATCTTTACCATCCTCTACGTTGCGCTTCCAAACTCATGACCGCGTTATTTTAGTGCGTTGTTGCAAAGTGGGTAACCCAAAAATGGCCGAAAATCCAAAGTTAAGATCCGGCCAAACCATTTATGGGTTTTTCTCGGGTGTTTTGAGTAGAATCCGTGGTTAAAATTCCAAATCATTGTGAGCACGCTAAGAGCCTTCCGCACATGGTTCTTTGCCTTAGAAGTAGTAGTTTCAAGAGCAAAGAATAAGAGAAGTACACTTTTCCAAAGGTTTCTGATTCTTTGGTGTATTTCAACCATCTTGTGGCTTGAATGCATTCCTTTTGAGCACTCGTATTTTCTTCTTGGGCATTGCTTTTTGTATCTATCAACAATATTACATTTATGTATGATTAAAGAAGAATACACTGGAGCATAGACAACGTTGTCACTACGTACCCTATAAAGAGTTAAAGAACTCATGTGTTTATTGATTTGATCATTGGAGGTTTGTTCTTATTGCTTGAGTGGCTTGACCCTCAAGATATTTTGTATATTGTTGCTAATATATTAATAAAATGATGATCGCATATCGATCCCTCTTATGTAATGGTCGTATTTGTTGTGTTTCACATTATTATGTCTTGTATTGTCGCTATTTCAATTTGGAATATTACAATGTGCAATACCTCGTGGGAATAGGTTTCGAGTTAGAACCGATCATAACATCTTCAAGTTCTTTTTAGAGTAGAAATGAAGCATTGGGAGAGGTAGTAGAAGTGGGTGAGCAAGCTCTGGGGCAAGAGACGATTTTGACATAAAGTATGTCAAGGGGAAGCACAACGTAGTGGCGGATGTGTTGTCTAGAGGCCAGATTTTCCTTTTCTTGATGAGCATTGCTCCGTGATTGGAGGGCCCGTTGCATGTGAGATCCTCGATGGGGTGGTGACAGATGACCTGTGCACGGTGATGAACGAGGTGATCTACTACAAGGACCAGATTTACTTGGTGGCCACCCCAACTCGTGGGAGATTCAATGATCCGGACTTATGTGAACACAATAAAATATGAATACAAACGCAAAGATGCGATAGAAATAAGACTTCATTTCATTAATATCATATAACTCAAATATGCTTACAAACGTAATGGAAATAAGCTAGCTAGGGCATTGGTAGCTTATCTCAGGAAGAGATGGTGCCTACAGCTCGAACTATGTTATAATGAGGCTCGAAGGCCTATTTATTATTGAGAAACAATGGAAAACCTAAACATCCAAAAAAAAAACCTAACCCTAGGAGATGAAACGCCAAAACTAGGCTCCCGTTGTGGGTAAATTGGTACATCAATTTCCCGAGGTCGTAACTTTGGCATACGATCTTCGTTTAACGCACATGATAGCTCATTAGAAAGATCTATCCAACTACAATTGTTGATAGCAAAAAATTATCTTTGACTCAAATTCGCCCGAACCAAGATTTCAAAAAACATCGTTTAGGGCCTCAAAATGGCTCTAAAAGTTCGCAGACCCGAAAACTCGCTAAAAATAGTAAATTGTGCTACAATTAAGGAAACCGAAAAACTGAAGAAAATGGTGGGGTTCCAAGGAATAGGCAGGGCCACCAATATCCACTTGGATCACCCGGATCACTCCTTCCCCCATTTGGAAGCAATGGTCCCCATTGCGTTGAGTTCCTCCACGAGATAAGGAAACTTCGCCGAACTTGGTCCCCGGTGAGACACTTGCCCCCGTGACGAGGTTGGCCTACTTTGACAAATTTCGATATACCTGGATCCCCCGTTGGCGAGTGTTCTCGATCTATGTGTCCATGATCCGATCCGTTGTGGTTTGTTCCATGCTTTATGTTTAACTCCGTTGGTGTGAGTTGCTCTACCATGCCTGATGCACCCCCGTAGAGGTGGAAAGTAGGGTTGAAGGCGGGCCACATTGAACACCGGGTGCGGCATCAAGCGGAATGGTGGAATACCGAGGTCGAAGGCATTGTCCCCTTATGCCTCGTGGATGGTGTATGGCCCATACCTGAGTGGGCAATCTTGCGGGTGGGGGTCCAGGAGGCGCTCCTTCTACAAATGTAGCCACGCTTTGTCGCCTAATTCGGAAGTTTTGTGGCACCGTGCCGATCATGTCGCTACTTCTGTACCTAGCATTGGCTCGTCCAATATGTCATGAACATGTTGGGAGATGGGGCCGAATGCGCCAATGAAGTTGTTCACCTTGTCGCCTTCAACCGGACATGAGCCGAACCGCCCGAGTAGATGCAAATGGCATCGCTACATCACGAAGCCATAGTGATTGAATCCCCAAGCCCACCCGAAAGGGGCCGGGCCTGCTGAGCCGTGAAGGGTCCAGCTTATAGCGATGTTGTACATAGGGGAGGCTCTCATCCTCGTGTGGATGCTTTGGAGTTGTACATGCGCGTAATGTGTACGATCATCCTATTGACGACCTCCTCCGTCTAGCCACTGGCTTGGGGATGGAAAGTTGTGGACTTGGTGAGCTTGGTGTCCAACATTGAATTTAAGGGGCTGGACCAAAATGTATTGAAGAACCTCGCTATCCCGATTTGAAATGATAGACCGTGGGATCCCAAAGTGTACCCACACTCGTTCAAAGAAGAGTTTAGCAGCGTTGCCCTCGCCGTGATATTCTTTCTTGGCTGTGCCGCCATAATGGCCATCTTCGAGAATCTATCGACAACCACGAAAACATAGTCGTTGCCATGCTTAGCAGAAGGAAGGCTCGACATGTAATCCATGGAGATGGATTCCCAAGGTCGGCTAGGGTAAGCAACAGAGTATAGAGGCCTTGCTTCTTGATGGTCGATTTGGCAATGGCGCGTGGAGTGTGAATCCGATGTACTTCGACATCCCGTTGAAGGTTTTGCCAATAGAAATACTTTTTGCGCACGCGACCGTTTTCTCAACCTCGAAATGCCCAGCGATTCGATTGTAGTGTGCTTCCAAATCATCTTGGCACACTTGCTTGAAGGAACACAAAAGGTGTCCTGTGTGACATAGCAATGTATCCCGGAGGTGAAAATTTGGAAAATTGGTTACCCTCCAAGAGCGTCTTGTATGTGTGGCCAAATTCTCGATTTCTCTTCTAGAGAAGCGGCTAATCAGTCTCGTGCCCACAAGAGTTGAGCACGGTGGTTAGCGCCACGTTCGGTGGCCTGGCCGAGGCACTGCAACATTATTGGTGTTGCCCTTCTTATACTCGATGTTCAAATGAAACTATTGCGTATATGTGGGCCACTTCGATGGCGATCATTCCGCAACTTCCTGTGTCTCTGCATTAACCGTAGGGGTCGATGGTCCGTGTGGATGACCATTTCCTTCCCAAAATGTAATGCTTCCATTGTCGGTAAGCCTCGCACAATGAAATACATCTCTTTGTCATAAGAGGGATACTTCTAGACCGTGTCGGGATGTGCTGTCTCACTATGATATGCCACCGGATGCCCCTATCGAGTAAGAACCGCCCCAATAACATAGTTAATGGCATTTGTCTTGATCTTTAAAATGGTTGTTGCAAGTCCGGTAATGTGAGCACCGGGGCAAACAAAGGCGATGTTTCAACTCTACGAACGCTCGTTGAGATTCAAACCAAAAGAATTTTGCTTTCGCTTCTCCCTTGGCACTTAACTCAAGGGCCAGGTGATATGAGAGAATCCCAACACGAACCTATGCAGAAATTAGCAAGACCCAAAAAGCTGCGAGGCTCGTTAGAGTGATTGGGGCTAGTTAATCCCGAATGACTTGGATCTTGGTTGATCCACATGCACCCTTGGCTCATCAATAATGTATCCTAGATACCGAACTCCGGGTCATGCCGTAAGTGCACTTCTCCAAATTGGCATACAACTTGTGTTACCGTTAAAGGTTTGGAGGACCTATCGAATGTGGTGGAGGTGTTCTTCCCAAGTCCGGCTGAAAATCAAGATGTCATTTAAGTACACTACTACAAATGAGTTGGTGAATGGCCGCAAGATGTCATCCATCAACCTCATGAAGGCTGCGGTGAGCATTCGTCAACCCGAAAGGCATGACCAACCATTCAATGATCCTGGCTTTGAAGGCAAACTTCTCTCCACACATCGAAGGGTTCGATTGGTACCGTGATACCCGGACTTCAAGTCGATCTTGTCGAAATATTTTGCCCCCTTGAGTTGGTCCAAGGTCATCAATCCGTGGACGGGGTAATTATTCCAAAACAAGAATCTTGTTCAGCCGCCCGATAGTCAATACAAACGTCTCCAAGTCCCATCCTCTTTCCGCACCAACCCAATCAAAGTTCTACCGGGCGATGAACTCAAATTTTCGAATGTGACCTTCTCAAAAGAATCCCCGAATCTACCTCTTGATTTCATCCTTCTCCAAACAGAGCGTCGATAGAATGGTCCATTGGGCAGCCGTCGCACCTAGATCAGATCAATGGGTGCTTCGACCCCGATAGTGCGCAGGCACCGCGAGTGAGGTGAAGATGTCCCCGTACTCCTCCACGACCTTGTCCATCCGTTGTTGTCGTGCGCAGAGCCATGTATGGAAGTCGTGGGCCACAGCTTTCTTCTTGCCCCGAGGACGGATCATCGGAAAACAAATTTCGGTTTTGGAAATGAGCTATCGCATTTTTTCGCGTAACCAAAGAGATGGCGTTAGCGATGCCACCGTATCCCGTACAACTTATTTACCAAAGAAACAATAATAGCGTGAGGCGAGGACTCATACACATCATGTTGCTTCCACAAGTATGGCTGGCCTAATAATACATCACAAACATCAAGAGGGGCAATGTCACATAATACCTCATCCGTGAAGGGCTTGATGCCGTAGGGAAAGCGGTAATCGCTGGGCCCAACGCGAAGATCTCGTCTTTGGTGAAGCCACTCCGATGGTGTACGCGTTGTGGGCGTGATGTGGTCGACAAGCCCGCCGCTTTCACGACCTCTCGCTGAAATGAGGTTCTTTTGGCTCCCACCGCCGACAATGAACTCAAGTAGCCGGGGAACCATTTACCCACATCCGGGAATAGAAGAGGCGCTCCTCCTCCTCTGATCTTCTAGTTCCTCCTTCGGATCTTCGTGGTGGCAACGGTGTCGTTGGGCTCTACATCAATAACTGCTTCCCTTATCACTCCCCTTGTTGGGTTCTCGATTCGCAGTCGAGCATGCAATCCAATTAAAAAGCCTTCAACTCACCCACTAGTACCGCATGGCGCGACACTCACTTTTGTTGTGAGTGGAGCTCTTATGGAACTCACACCACTTTCCCATGTTCATTTTTGCCACGATGTTGTTATTTGCTTGCGGCTTTGGCGGGTTATCCCGGGCCGCCCCGCCTTGGCTTTGTCCTTTGTTCGTGCTTTGGGGGCATGTAATGTTCCCATTTTTGGTATCACCCGTGACAGGCAAGGAGGGACTTCCGTAGTTAGGAGGTATGTGTCACATGTACGCATTGGTGCTAATGCTGGGCTCAGAGCTTTCGAGGAGTTTTGTGGAGTTTTCTATGGTGTTCGGAGGCATTCGCTGATATACTCCACCATCCGAGCAAGCTTTGGCTGCTCCGATGCTGCATTCCGATAATTTTCGGAATTTTGAGTTATTTATGGGCTTGGTTCCACTGACATGCTCAAGGTGGCATTCCGGGAGGGATACACGATGGAACACCTGCAAGGTAATAGCTCATCGGAACCGGGACGAGGAGACCTACACGATGGGACAAATGCTTAGACAGAGATTTCGTTGACCTGAGGAGGCGTGTAGCCTCTATATACCCTTTCTCTCGCATTAAAAGGAATATTTTATAATATTTTAATAAAAAAGGAAAAGTGCTCCATAAATAAAATAATAATAATAAAATAATGCTCTAGAAGGCTCCAAGGATCCATAAAAGAAAGGGAGGTGGCCATCGGGAGACATCTTTGGAGTAGATCATTTGTTTATGCAAAAAGGAGAGGTTTGGAGGACGGGTTCTCTACTTCGGCCTCGTAGCCCCGTGACGGAAACCCTCGGGGTGATTTGTGAGTGTTGGACGAAACCCAACTCTCTTTGAGGAGACTTCACTTAGGAGTTCTCTTACGAGCTTCGTAGTTTGGTGTGAGGATCATTCGCATCTTCAACTTGGGCTTCATCATTTTAGTGGGTTCCGTTGTCACCGTTAAGCCGAAGGGAGAGTGCAAGAAGCTTCGTTTGTGGCCGCCGTTCAAAGAAATTTCGTCCAGGTCGCTTTCTATCTCGTTCTTCTTGGCCGACGATATGTAAACCCCTATTTATGATCTATAATAAAAGCTCTAGATTTTTCATGTTCTATATGGTATTGGATTGCGTGTTCCCCGTCTTTAATTTTACATGGCAATCTTCTCATGAATGAACGATTATTTTACGGCAAATTGTGGTATTCGCATTTTTCCGCATTTTAGTTAAAATATCCCCATCCGGGATATTACAATGGTATCAAAGCCTTGGTCTTGGCTCAAATTACGGGTTTCGGGGGCTGGAGGATTTCGATCTTATTATAGTTCAAATAGAGAGTTCAAAGGGTTTTATTTTGAAGAAATTTGAAGTGCTTGCTCATTGTGATAATTCCTTTTGGAGAAAATTATCTTATTCTGTCATGAACTCGTCGCATAAGGATAAACTTATTTTATTCTGATTCGCATGTTGGATTAATAATCATTTGACAAATTAATGTCAGCCCGAAAGGCAACGACAAGTGGGACCGCATCTCATTTCGTAGTGAGTTATTTGTGGAGGCCATTCTATTATTTGTGCAAACATTTGGAATATGTGCTCAATATTTATTAAGGCCGTGAGTTTTATTTGCATGGCGGGGAGTTCCGTCAAAGTATTTTGTGGAGGACGAATTGTTTAATTCCCGGCCTCCGTTGCAATGAGGTTGTCGCATAATTTTATGAAAGAGCCGGAGGTTGAACAATTCTCAAGATCCAATTGTACTGCCGTAAACTCAGACACCGAGACCAATCTCGCTAGGTGCATATGTTATATGAATTGTGGAGTCCAATATTTTTTTGGAATGATTTAAGTCGGCGGCGTGAGCGTACTCAAGACGGGCCGCGACAATGTGACAAAGGTCGAATTACTCTCTTTGAAAATCATTCAAAGCCGAAGCTTTAACATCTAGAGGTTCGAGCGAATTCGATGATTGTCGTGCACAAATCATATTCCGTGTGAGGTTTGGCGGCCGAGAGCCATTTCCGCAGGGGTCGAATCGCGGAAAATATGAAGGAGCCGCTAGTTTAAATTCGAAGAAATTGTCGTGCGTGTCCGGGGAATTGGCAAGAACGTGAAATTGAGACCGAAGTAGAAGCCGAGACGTCCGCGTGGGTGACGGCAATTTATTTTTGGTAGAAAGTGCAGTCGAATTGGAAATTTAAGAAGTGGATCGACATCCAATTATTTGCAGAATCGATGATTCGGAGGTCCGTCAAATCACATTATTGGACTCGCTAGCGGACGCTCGATTGAGGAGCCCTTCAAAATTGACAAATGCATCTTCCACTTTGTTATCATGAGATTCATCGAGATCACCGTGACACACTAAGAATATGCACCGAGATCACCTGGTTGCAATGAGATTATACGCCTAAGATCACCGTGACACACCGAAATTATACACCCATGATCACCGGTGTCATGTCACCGCAAATCAAGCTTTTAGAGGGATTTGATTTCATCAACCTTGTCACCATACTATCAAAATAGAGAGACCTTCCGAGGTGATCCTAAAAATCGGTTTCCGCGAACAGAATTTCACAGAGGTATCCAAAGGTTTGTACCGTGCTTACTAGATCGTGATCCAAGCTCATTTCGGGGAAGGGGAAGACCGAACCGTTTCACCGTCCACGAATCGAAAACCTCGCAGATATCTCGAGTTTCACCGTCACGATTACGTGACTAAAATATCATTGGGTCAGAGCAGTACATGCTTATCATCTCGAGCGGTATTGGTGGGGAGTTCGGTGAATTTCGAGGGAGCCAAAACAAATTTCGGGCATGAAACCGAATATCTTTTTTGAAGGGATGTGCTTATGAGCAAATCGCTTATTTTGCGCAGAATATGTCACCGTACCGAGTTGGTCCGAGTGCAACTCAAATTATTCGAACTATACACAAATAAGTAATCAGAGCCGAAACATTCTTTGCCTTCTCGCATGTACATCAACGGCTCAAATTTGTCGAGGTTGAGTATGGTCAGAAAGTGTAATGTAAAGTGAAATGAGAAAAATGATGTTGTTACTTGTGCTTCCATGATGATTTTCATTTACACAAGCATGTAAGCATTGGGGAAACCAATGGCACCTTTTACCCGAGCATTGACAAGAAATGCAGGGATCATATTGAAGGGCTTGACTCACTCATTAGGTTGCCGATATCGTAACTAAGAATCAAGGTAACGTCATCACTATCATCGTGACCATCCAAGTTACCAGGTTCTCGAAATCCCTTGCTCACTCGTAATATTTGATAGTAAAGAAAATTATATCGTTGTTTTCCGAGTTTGTAATCGTTGTCCCCGTCTATGCCGATGTGGTAAGCATTGTTATCTTGCTGTCTCTCGTCCATCACAACAAATATATCTATATATATATATATATATATATATATATATATATATATATTCTCGAGCTTGAAAATATAGATATCGCCTGTTGGTTAGGGCCGAATGCATCATTGTGTACCATCACTCCTCTAAAATTGGCAAACTCGAAAAATGCATTAAACTCGAAAAACAAAGGGTCTTTCCACGGTTGAACGATGAGGAACTCCTAAACAAATTGAGAAGGATAAAAATTGGATTCCTTAAACCACCATGCATCGAAGACCGTAAAACAAAGCCAAACAACGTACCTTTTTCAAAAGAAATTTATGCCATCCCTTTTTCAAAAGGGACACCAAAAGATTTGCAGGGAACATTGGAGATGGGTCACAAAATTTTTGCACTTGGGACAAAGACCGAAACACATGAAGATGTCATGGAGAGTTTTGTCCAAACTAGAAGAGCTTAATGAACTCATGTCTCCAATAGACCAAGCAGAAGGGAAGAAGCTGATTTGGGCTCTAAAGCCTCGCTATGCTTGCTCTTATACGTACCCCAAATTCTTGGAGGAACTCGTGGAAGGGGTCACACCTGGGTTGCGCCTGCCTCAGTAACATCATGAAATTGACCGCACCTATAGAGCCATATAATGATGATGTTATGAGAAGGATTATGAGGTTGATTGTAGGGACTTTTCAGATTTGGACAACAAAGACAGCCCTACTCTTCGAGAAGAAGCTTGAGATTCTATGGAGTATGGTCACAATCAAGACTTATGTCATCATGTTTTGACCTTGAGTGTGATGACTCGATTTTTGGTGATGTTCCGATGCTTCTTCGCATTAGGAGACGTCATCCTCGATACCTGGGCTACACACATGCACCATCTTGTCATCATGTATGAGAGACCATGAGACCGTTGGCCGAGAGTTGCATCCGGTTGCCGAGCATTTGGAGGAGAGAGTGAGTCTCGCCCTCGCTACTTATGAGCTAGCCCAAGGGCCGCTGAGCAGAACATTGAGTTTCTCAGAGAGCGCTGACCAGGAGGAGCGGCTCCAAGCCAGGGGTCGTGCAAATGTAAATGAGTCGAGGAGGAAGGGACTTCTGCTTCATTTGCAAAGAACCTTGGGGGCCCGATCACTCATGTTTGAGAGATGCAGATGAGGTGGTAGAGGTAGAGCGTGCAGACGTTCCTTCGTATGCCGTGATGAGGACTCTTCTTCGCATGAGTCCATGGGATCATATGAGGATGCTTCGGGAGCGAGTGCACCATGCAAAGATGATGATGACAAGAGACCGCCGTGTTCCACAGGCAGGTGGTGAGCAGTCAGTAGACCGTATAGGTGATACTCTAGGTGATGAGTCACTTGTGACGATTCAAACAGAGCAAGATGATGGAGCTTCCGAGCGGCGAGGAGGATACTATGGACACGTGCATGACATTTCCTTGGGTGAGATCCGTATGGGCACCACATCAGGCCTATGATGGATATGCGCCTAACATTGGGGGCAAATTATGAGGAGCACGCGATGTACGTACACCCGCTGCGCATCCATATCCTCTAGAGACATCGAGGTCGATGGGATAGTTTTTACAGGGAGCTAGGGACAGCAGAGTTTTACATTCCCGATGAGAGGGATGAGTTTGTGGAGATGGTGGAGCATCCATCTTTGGGCCGACACATTGATGAGATACGTAGATGTACATACAAGCCGGCCGAGCCGCGTTGCTTCCGATGAGCAGTACTCGCAGAGTACATCGATGGGGCTTGCGCATGTCTCGCCTTGGCCCACTATAGAGAGAGGGGCTTCTCTGTGCGTCTACTTGCAGATTGTGGCGCATGTGGGGAGCTGACTACGGGCCGGCGACAACACTCGGGCATGTTCCATGTGTAGTTGTTGCTACATTGGATTCTTCTTCCAAGATGGACTGGCGGGAGATCATGAGTTGGTACCTCTTTGATGGTACGGTATTTTTCGTGGGGAGAACATCGAGCAAAGGCCCTTAGACACAAGAGGATGTTGCTGCATTCCGGGTTGCGGTGGAGGGCACCGTTGTCGTTACCAGACTCCTTCCCGATTCCAGGAGAACAGATCGCCGTGGAATTGAGTCAGACTTGACTGGAGAGAGGTGATGAGTTGGTATGCAATTGGTGGGGCAACATATGTACATGTGTACAAAAGACAACAGAGCCCGTGAGCATTGATGCTTGGCCGGTGGACTTCACCTCTCGAGAGCATCACCATAGCCGCAGACAAGGCGTGCCTTGAGCCATGGGACTTGGGCGATGATTGGCCATGGTGGCATTGGGATCCGGGAGGATTGTTTGTTGGATCGTACGTAGAGAGATCAGTTTGGGATCCCGCATTGAGGGATTTGTTCCGAGAGGTTTGACACAGTATAGCAAGACCCGCAGGTTGGTATGGGATCCGTGCATTAGTCCGAGATGCAATGGGCCAATAGAGTGGCCTACATATTTCGATTGCTTGAGGGCAAGCAATCTTGGGCGCAGAGGTCCGTAATGTTCCCATTTTTGGTATCACCCGTGACAGGGCAAGGAGGGACTTCCTGTGAGTTAGGAGTGCATGTGTCACATGTACAGATTGGTGCTATCAAGGCTCAGAGCTTTCGGAGGAGTTTTGTGGAGTTTTCATGGTGTTCGGAGGCATTCGCTTGATATACTCCACCATCCAAGCAACTTTGGCTTTCGTTCCGATGCATTCCGATAACTTTCGGAATTTTGAGTTATTTATGGGCTTAACTCGACTCGATTATGCTCAAGGTGGCATTCCGGGAGGGATACACGATGGAACACCTAGTGTAATAGCTCATCGGAACCGGGACGAGGAGACCTACACGATGGGACAAATAGATAGAGATTTCTTGGGCGGACCGGAGGAGGCGTGTAGCCGATATACCCTTTTTCGCATTAAAAAGGAATATTTTTTATAATATTTTAATAAAAAGGGAAAAGTGCTCCATAAATAAAATAATAATAAAATAATGCTCTAGAAGGCTCCAAGGGATCTATAAAAGAAAGGGAGGTGGCCATCGTGAGACATCTTTTGGAGTAGATCATTTGCTTATGTATGAGAGGTTTGAGGACGTGGTTCTCTACTTCGGCCCGTAGCCCTGTGACGGAAACCTCGGGTGATTTGTGAGTGTTGGACGAAAACCCAACTCTCTTGAGGAGATCACTTAGGAGTTTCACAGCTTCGTAGTTTGGTGTGAGGATCATTCAGATTTTCAACTTGGGCTTCATCATTTTAGTGGGTTCAAGAACCGCTCGTTGCCGCAGGGAGAGGCAACAGTCACGCGCAGTGGCCACTGCCGTTCTCGACAGCCTTATCTTGGTGGCTGCCGCTTTTCTATCTCGCCGCTTCTTGGGTCGACGATATGTAAACCCCTATTTATGATCTATAATAAAAGTTTCAGGATTTTTCTTTCGTTCTATATGGTATTGGATTGCGTTGTTTCCTCGGTTTTAATTTTACATGGCAATCTTCTCGTTGAATGAACGATTATTTTACTATAAATTGTGGTATTCGCATTTTTCTGCATTTAGTTAAAAATATCCCATCCGGGATATTAAAGGTAAGGCACCTTTCCCTTTCTTCCGATTCGCATCCAAAGTCTCACTTCCTCTCGTTTGAACTACCAATCTTAGCAAAGATACCGCATGTTGCACCAAGCGAGGAGATGTTGAGGAACTCCATTTCCCTCCCCGAATGTATCCGTGCGTACAACCTATAGATTTCAAGACTAAATGTTTCTCTCAATCTTTGATACCCAATTTTGTGCACAAGGTATGGAACAGATTCGTCAACTCATGCACATCTTGATCCCTTTGTTGCCACAACATAGTCCATTGTATGTACTTGTCCTCATAGCTCCCCATGGCATAATATTGTTCCTTGATGGCGTCTCCTTAAAGAATTTCCAAGTGGGTGTGGCCGAAAACACCGCAGAGGGTTCCCTCCGTCCTTTGCTCATAATAGGTTTCCCATTAGTCCTTGACATGGGGAGCGGCTGAGGGAGTGCAAAAGTAATATTTTCCCCGGTTGGAAAAGTCATGAACCAAGAAATACCCTTCTAATAGATTCAACCATCTATCTCGCGATGTTTGCATCTATTTGGCTCTCAAATATGGGAATGTCAAAGTTTACTTGTATCTTAAAAGGAGTTACGCTCTCCAGAGTAGTTGTTGGATGCAAAATGCGCGCCGGTGGGCAACAAGAAGAATCTAGGCAAAGTTGTCCATCATTGCATTCCTTGGTTTTCTGAGGGCCTCCTCGAGCAATATTTTGGCAGGATCTCTTGCTCCCTCATCTTTCTTTTCATCCCTGCGGCGCCGTCGGGGTTTGCGAGGTTGATCTTGCAAAGGTTCAACCAGACCGAGCCCTAACTCCTTATACCCCCCGATCTCGTTGGGGACATGCAAAGTTAGGATCGAGAAAAGAGCAAACCGCTTCCGGTACCACCGATCCAAACTTATGCAAGAACACAATAAAATATAGAAATACACATAAACGCGTAGATGCAAGAAATAAATAAGACTTCATTTCTCATTAATATCACATAATCGAAACATGCTTACAAACATAATGGAAATAAGCTAGCTAGGCGCCGGTAGCTTATCTCCGAGAAGAGATGTAGCGGCTAGAAGCCTCTCGAACCGTATTACAATGAGGCTGAAGGCTTATTTATTATTGAGAAACAAATGGAAACCCTATACATCCAAAAACCTAATCCTAGGAGATGAAACGCTAAACTATGGGCCTCGCTAGTAAATTGGTACATCAATTTGGGTTGTAACTTTGGCATACGATCTCCGTTTCTGACGCACATGATACCTCATTAGAAAGATTTATCCGAGGACTAAAACCGGGCCGACAACGAATATCGAGTCTTCAATCATTTTCGTCTCAGACCAAGATTTCCTCAAAAACATCGTTTAGGGCCTCAAAACGGTTCCGTAAGTTCAAGACCCAAAAAACTTCCAAAAATAGTAAATTGTGCTACAATTAAGGAAACCGAAAACCGAAAGAAACAATAGTGGGGGTCCAAGGGAATAAACGAGTGGCCACCGATATCCACCGGATCATTCTACAAGCTACCCATGACTCACCTCTAGCAAGACACCGTGGGTGCTGTACATTCATAGGGCCATCCGGAGCGATTTGCATTGAGGGCCTCAAGGATGATGTTCCGTAGCACATTAGGGAGTGTGGGACATGCCAACGCGAACAAGGGTGAGCAATCACACCCGCCGGGCTTATTGCACCTCTCCTATCCCCCGATGGAAATGTGAGAGCATCTCGATGGATTTTATTACCGGGCTGCCCATGCGCACAAGGCAATGACTGCATTTACGTGGTGGTGGACCAATTGACTAAGTTTACACACTTCTTCGCCATCTCAAGCTTGGTACACGGCCTCACGTGGCCGAATTGTTCTTCGTGAGTGTTTTTTCGACTACATGGTCTTCCGAAGACCATCGTCACGACCAGACAAGCAGTTCATGGGGATCTCGCCAGAGTTGTTTCGACCAGGCACGGAGCTCACTCCCAAGACGAGCTATCACCCGCAGACAGACGAGCAGATCGAGATAGTTAACAAGTGGTTGGAGGGCTACTTGCGTAACTATGTGACCAGGCAACAACAAGCATGGATACTTCGTGACTACACATGGAAGAGTGGGTCGCTACAACACCACGTAATTACATGTCCAGTATGTCTCCTTATTTTCGAGCAATGTATGGGTATGATGCTTTATCTTTGACTAATGTTATGCTTGGAGATGAAGCCCTAAGGGCTAAAGATCGGATACAGGAGAGTCGTGATATTTTGAGGGCTCTCAAAGATAACAAGGAGGATGGCCCAAAACCGCGTAAAAATGTAAGGCATCGGGCGGAGTAGAGAGACAAGCTCAAGTCGGGACTTGGTTTTCCTAAGATTTCAACCGTGCTGCCAGCCTACACTGCCAAAGCGGGGGTTGAGAACTCAAACCCCGCTTTTATGGACCATACCGAGTCACTCAAAAGGTTGTGGCGGGCTCAAGTTGAAGCTACCCCCGAGGAGCCTGGGGCACAACATTTTTCATGTGTCTTGCCTCGAAAAGGCATTGGGATAAAGGTGTGACAACAACTACCGAGTTAACCCCTATGGATGATGAGGGGCACTTCAAAAGCATACCGTAGGCCATTTTGGATTCTGGTGGAGAGGCACTTTTTTGAGGAAATTGGTGGTGATCAAGGAATTCTTGATCGATGGAGGAAGCTACCGAATGAGGATGCCACTTGGGAAGGGGAGTAGATACTTCAACATCCTCATTGCACGTGCTTGAGGACAAGCAACATCTGCAAGGAGAACCGTAATATTCCTCGCTAGCAATTTCGCTAAGTAGAAATATTAAATTTTGTTAGTTTTGTCACTATTACGATTTTTGACTTTTAAGAAGAGCTGGTATGGGGACCCCAAATTATACTTGGGCATTAACACACCCCAAAAACATTAGCCCGCAGACAAAAAATTGCGCTAGTGGAAGATGTGGGCTATTTGGAACAAACTCGCGACCCACCAAGGATCGCCAGCCCATTGGAGCTGCGAGTTAGGCAAGAGGCACGAGTCAGTCTTACGTGTGAACACGGGGGGAGGCTTTGACAAAAGAGGCATGGGAGGCTCATTTTGGGTATCTACTTATCATTTCGCGTAATTTGTCTCGATATAGCACGCTTGAGCAAGTTGAGCCAAGTCTCGCATGTGTTGTTCACACACGGGTGTTTCCGAGGAGAGATCCTATTCCTGCTTCGATGGACTTCAAGTGCCACCAAGGAGGAGCTCCACCTAGTTTTGGTTCAATTCGACAGTTAATGAGGCCATACCATAAAGACAGAGGAAGTTACATCGCCACAGAGGAAACGCAAATTTTCGAGGGAGCCTACTCCGGGAGGTTGGAGGAGAAGGGAGTTTGTGGATGAATGAGGGGAAGGCTTGGGGAGCCTTCTACCAGGGACTCACTCATTTTGGGGCATTCAAATAAAGATCTTCTTCAAGAGGATCGATTTTCCCAGCAATAGAGCCATCCAAGCCCAAGAGGGCCAATTTTCCAAGGTCAAGCTTTGGCCGAACACTTTGTGGGTTATTTTGGGTTTATCAAGGAGAGATCGTGGATTAATTTCCCTGCATTCTTACGAGCAGTAGCAGCCCTAGCACAGATCATTTCTGCCAACAAGACCTGTTGCAAGAAACGTTCCCCCCCCCATTCCAACACTGCATCCGCGTCTGCACGGATCCGCCATACAAAATGCGGATCCAAATTTCTGAAATGCAAATCGGCCAAAAATTCCCGGAATTTTTGGAAGCGTCCCTCCCGATCCGTGCTCTCGCACACACCGGATTCGTGTTTCGTACGTGGATCGGGACGTACGAAAACACCGCACTTTGAGGCGGATCCGTACGTATCACGAACACTTCCGTACAAAGGATGTACGGATCCCGTATGCGCACTCAAAAAAAGCGATTTTTTTTTTTTTTTTTTTTGCTTTAGTTGCTAGGGGGTGGGTTATGTTGGAGTTAGGATAGGATGAAACGATAAAAGCTCACTTTCACCTCATTTGCTCACTTGTGTTTTTGGAGAGAGTTTGGAGAAGAGAGCTTAGAAAAGAGAGGAGAAGAGAGAGTTGAGGAGAGCTTGAGGAGTGAAGGAGGAGAAGCTTGGAGTGAGCAAAGAAGGGCTTCCATCTATAAGAGCTAAAGAGGTAAGTGTGCAAACCCCCAAACTTTCTCATTTTTTTGTCATTGTTTTTTGTATTTTCTCTCCTCCCTCTCCTACACTTTCCCATTCTTTCTTCTTTGTTCATTTATTTGCGTTGTCCACCACCAATATTCATATTCAAAAATGATGTTTTTTTGGCTTCTACGTATCATTCCACTCTTTCGTTTTCATGATGGTAAGGGGGAGTAGAAATAGAAGAGAAGAACAACATAGTGGTCCCCATATGAGTGACCCAATGTATGATGAGGAGGAAGGGTTTGAAGAGGAAGGGGATGATTTTTGGTGAGAACATGAAACACTAGAGGGGAAAGCTGCATTAACACCTTTGTGGAACTATGTGACCAAACTTGAAGGGGGAAAAGTGGGGAAGCTACAAGTTTTTGTGCCCTCATTGTTGCCATGGAGGGAAAACCATATAGTGGTTCATATACCCGTGTGAGGAGGGTCTTTGTGGAGTGATGGACAATGATGAACAAAATGGAGTCATGGGGATAGCAATTTTCCCAAAGGTTTCAAATGAACAAAGAAGAAAATACATCCAAATAGAGGAGGTTGCACAACAACAAAAACAAGAAACAAAAACTCAATCTGAATCAAGTGCAACCCGTAGATTTGGTAGCTCATCTCCTCGTGGTAGCTTTGATGACATTCCTAATTAGCACCGCTAATTGGAATATTTGATTTTTGTATAGTTTTGCCGACTATAGTTTATTAATAAATAAAAGTGAGAAAGGGGGTCTAACTCACTTGAATAAAATAAAGTGTTTCCCTAGTAGGTGCAACGTTATAACTTAAGGGGAGCCTTGGGGGTCCACACCACGTATGAGGGGAGGCTCACATAGCCTCTAGGAGCTTCTCACTTTATGAGGGAGCACATGGGAGAGAGAGGGACCACGTTAGGGTTTTTGGAGGAGGGCCATTGCTATAAAAGGTGGAGAGCCATCTCATTTGGCATTCTTGTTGTTGATGATATTTGAGCTAGACTTTTGTCTTCTTGAGCATCGCCGGTCGTTTAGCTTGTCCGTTAAAGACTGCTTAGTGCGTTGAGTGTTCCCCGATCGGAGATCTCGCCCTTAGCCCCGGGGGACTTCGAGTGTCTGCCGGCAAGGTTTTTCCTTCGGGGCCTTTACGGAGATTTGGTTGTTGGTTTTGCGGAGGAGTCAAGGCTTTTGTAGGATCGTTAGCCTCGGGAGAGAGGACGCAGGCTTGTTGGAGGTGTTCCGTGCGGGGTTTCGGCAGAGTTTCAATGAGATCCATAGGAGGCTCGCCTTACTAGTTGGAGATTTTCGGGAGCTTGTGGCTCGTTTTCAGCATCTATCATTTGGCATCGCGCCGGGCCCGGAGGGATAGCATAATTCCTTTCGAGGAGGGTTTCCTTGGTGATTTTCTTGAGGTGGTCCATTTTTGTTATGGTTTCTAGGTTTGGTCCGGTTGGCTTTGTGCACAGGTGTGATTTGCAGATTTTCAGCCCATTTCGGCAAGGGGATCAGCCCCCTAGTTTCAAATATTTCCTCACAGCTGTTAGCCATTTACGCTTCTCAGCGTTCGGGACGCAGCTTTCGTAGCGCCCATTTCCTATCTTTCGAGAGAGTTCTTCACTTGCCTTGAGCAAGAATAGGTGCTATCATTCCGATTATCCATTGTATTTTCATTATATTCTCGCATTAATAAAATGGCTTAAGCATTTCCCGCATTTTTATGAGTATTTTCTTTATGTTCTATTTCCGGCGTTTTCCATATTGTTGTATGCTTGTATTGTCAAGCCATTTCCTTTCGAGATATTACAATGGTATCGAGCATAGATCCGTTCCGCCCGTGGAGCTAGCAAGCCTATGAGGCCGAGGGATAGACCCCACAGTTACAGAGGTAAGAGATATAGAGACATTGAGCGTAGGCTGGAGAACACCTACGGAGAGGGGACCGTGTTCGAGCGTGGTGGGGACACAGACGGGGAGCGCCCGTACGTATACGTACCGGGAGCAACTCCGTGACAACACAGAAAGCAAAGAGCGTACCGTGGTGGACGCAGAAAGTGTGCCAGGATCCTATGGCGTACGAGGAGGATGCGAGGAGATATAGGGATACGCTCCTCCAACACGCAGATCTGTCGATGACAGATGGAGACGGGGACAGAGACCACCGCGCCGGGAGGTTAGGCAAAATAGGGAAACCCCAAGGGGTTTTCGATTGGTGAGGGATCGGCATTATCCCACCATATGCCGGAGCGTGAGGCTAGTTCCCATTATGGCATCGCATGCACCCACGCGTCCACTATGCCCACGTTCCTAGCGGAGGACACAAAAAAAGGAGCACCCGCAGAGCCGAGCCGTAGCCCGCGATGGACGCCATATTGCGTAGTACGGCATACGGGGCCGAGATCGAGATCTTATCTCATTCAGAGACTTTGTTCAACTCCATCGTGACAAGAGGACCCCCGTGATCATCACGAGGGCACAAGCATCATCATGATGACCACCGCGCGCTAGTAGATTTCATTTGCCCATGCTTGATGGCTAATCAAATAGTTCTAAGTAAAGTCTTGGGTAGAAAAGTTGGACATCTATTTTAAATTTTTTAATCAAATGCCGCAATGTGAGGCCATTAAAGTGGCAACATTACATCCGGATGGTGAGGCCCAGGACTCGGTGGTTTCATGGGATGACGACACTCGGGCATTCTACCGTGACGACATATGCCGAGTTTACCAGGAGGGTGATAGAGCGTTTCAACCGGAGGGATCCGAGCGCACTTTGTTGAGTCGATAAGCTCAAGCAAATCGGGAGTCCGCAGACTTATATTTCGCATTTCTTGAGGGTTTCGTTGATGGTGCCGTATCTATCCGCGCCGGATGATCTGCTGTTTGTGGAGGATTAGCAGTTACCTCAGGCTGTCGTCGACTGAGACCGGCTACACTTCGAGATGCCACGTTGTAGACCCGAGATTTACAGGATGCCCTGCCCAGACCCTCGGACACCTTACCCCGCACGTGCTTTCCAGCCCTGCGCGAGGACACGAGGATTCCGCTCCTGTGGGAATCCTAGACGGGTGCAAAGTTGATGATGAGGCCAGAGGGAGCCGAAGAAGAAGCGGTTGTGCTTCACTGCCAAAAGAGCCATGGGCGACCGGACATAGATGTGTCAGCAGGAAAGCACATTTCATTGAGGTCTTCTCCGAGAGCAAGCCGGGGAAGAGGATGAGGAGGATGATGTGGAGGCGGTGGAGATACTTGTGCAAAGGCAGTACCTTACCACCTCCACCACCACACTGCCAGGTGGTGCGTCATTTGCACCCACTGGAGGAGCTCTAGCGCATTGCGGGGAGTTCCCAAGTACTTGGCGCCGCGCGTACGAGGGAGCGTTGCGTGGCCGGGGCCGAGTCTCGCCTTGGTCGACAATGGGGCAACCCACAACTTCATCGATGCACAGATGGTTGAGCGGAGAGTGTATACGTGTGACCGAGAGTTTTGATGGATTTTCGCTTTGGTCCCGTGGAGATCGCACCATGGTGTGTGCTTGATATGTTCCCGAGTTATCGCGGACAATGGGCACCTATACATTGACAAACATCATTTTTTTGTGGTCGATATTCCGTACACCGATGATACCGCATGTTCGTATGGCTTATTACTCTAGGAAGGTCACGACAGATTGGAAGGCCCTAGAGATGGAGGGATGATCCCAAGACTGTGTGGAGGCATGAGAAGATATGGGGACAGCACACATACCCGCCTCGCACCGTTTCGGCACACCGGATGGAGGCAACCTTCCGTAAGGGAGACATAGAGTGGCGTAGAGCCGCGGGCTTCGAGTGCGTGACTACAGGATGCGAAAGCAGCATCCAGAGGCTTAGTACCATCCTTGACAGTATGCCATAGTATTCGAGGATATTCCCGCGTGCGGCCCACCGGATCGGGGGTTCGAACATACCATTGAGCCGGGAGCAAGGTATACAAAAGTGGATCACCACACCTTATAGGCATCCCAAGGCCTACTAGGATGAGATTGAGCGAGCTATTCAGAGTTGTCGGCCCTGGGCACATTCGGCCGAGCACGCATTCCTTTTGCTTCTTCCGTGGTGTTGGTGAAGAAGAAGGACGGCACATTGCGATGTGCATTTATTACAGGCTCAGCATAAGAAGACCCCGAAGAACAGTACCCCCATTCCCGAGATCGATGAGTTGATGGACGAGTTGAGAGGAGCACAGCTTCTTTCAAAGATTGATTTGAGATCCGGCGTCCATCGTATTCGCGTGAGGGAACAGACATTCCAAGACCTCTTTCTTGTGTGTCATTATGGGCACTTTGAGTTTCTCGGTTATGCCTTTTGGCCGACCAACGCACCGTACCACCTTCGCCGTGCATGAATCATATCTTCCGCAATTATCCGAGGAAGTTTGTGTTGGTCTTCTCGATGACATACTCATATACACAGACTTGGGAGGAGCATCTCCAACATATTGAGACAAGATTGCGCATCTTGGAGGAGCAAGAAGCTTCTATGCCAAGCTCTCCAAATGTGAGTTTGGATTGACGGAGATGTTGTACTTGGGACATATTATAGGAGTGGACGGGGTGAGAGTCCACGAGGAGAAGATCGTGGCCATCGAGATTGGCCGAGCCGAGGAACGTGATCGAGCTTCGGGGATTTATTGGCATTTGCACTTACTACAGAAGTTCGTCAAGGGTTTCTCGCGCCCGCCGCACCCCCTCGTCGCATTTGACAAAGAAGGGGGCATTCAAATATCGACACAAGACAAGCCGGACCTTGAAAGGCTCAAGGAAGTGATGAGAAGCCGCCCGTGCTTGCATTGCCGGATTTCACGCAAACTCATTCGTCCCGGAGCGGTGATGCGTCGTGAGAGGGGATTGGTGCGGTATTGATGCAGGGTGGTCATCCCATAGCTTTTTGAGAGCCGAAGCTCCTTCCACATGAGGTTGTATTCCATATATGACAAGGAGATGTTGGCCATTATGCATGTATCGTCAAGTACCGACAGCATTTAGTGGGCGCGTATTCGTGGTGAGATCCGATCACAATGTTCCTCGGTGTTCTTTCTCTCGAGCGTGCTGCAAGAGAGGCAGGCGGACTCGCAAGATCCAAGCCTATGACTTTGACATTGAGCATTAAAGGCAAAATAACGTGTAGCCGATGCCCTTTCACGTAGACCGGCCACGTTATCCCTTATGAGCTTGGACGTAGATTGGAGGGCTCGACCGTTGGTGGAGTACTCCATGACGTTTGCATGTGAGGTGTTGGATGGACAGAAGCATGACAAGCACAAAACGGTGGTTGATGAGATTATCTATTATAGGGACAGATCTTCTGATCGAGGGACTTACCTAAGAAGAAGATACTCCATGCTTCACACGACTCACCATTGGCCGGCCATCGTGGGTTTACCAAACCTACAGTACATTAGAGAGAGGTTCTCATGGAAGGGCCTCAAGGAGGACGTACTCAAACATGTCGTGGGAGTGCGATGTTTGTCGAGGAACAAGGAGAGATGAGCCATCCCGCAGATTGCCGCAACCTCTTCCCATTCCGCAGGGGAAATGGGAGAGCATATCGATGGACTTCATCACGGGTTGCCCATGGCACAGGCAAGTGGATTGTATCTTCGTAGTCGTTGATCGACCGACGAAGTATGCTCACTTTTTCGCCATATCCACACACTACACAAACAGCCACGTGCGTAGCCGTTCTTCGCAGAAGATTTTCGTGCTGCATGGTCTTCCTAAGACCATTATCAAGTGATGGTGGACAACCGCTTCATGGGTGGATTCTGTGAGCTTTTTCGGCTAGTGGGGACAAAGTTGACACCGAGCACTAGTTATCACCCACAAACGAATGGGCAAACAAAGATAGTTAACAAGTGGCCGGAGGGATACTTGCGTAACTATGTCGCGGCGGTGCGCAATGGCATGGCCGAAGTGGCTACATTTGGGAGAGTATTACATAACACGACGCATCACATGTCCATTGGTATGTCACCGTTCTATGCTGCAGGTATCGTCCCTATCTTTTGCGGATGTGATGTTTGGTGTTAGCAATGTGGCTCCGAGAGCTCAAGATTTGGATCCAAGAGAGTCGACATCCTCGAGCTCTCAAGGACAACATGGCCACAACAGCGAATCGCCAGGCTGGGTGGCGTCGATAGGGTCGGTGGAGAGATAGTTTGAGGTAGAGATCCGGTCTACCTACGATTACGTACATACCGACAACATTAAAGGTATGGGCCGAGAAGCTCAAGCCCCGCTTTTATGGACCATACAATGGTGATACGTGCCAGGATTGGACAAAGTTGCATATGAGTTAGAGCGTCCCCAAGGCAAAGATTCATAACATTTTTCACGTATCATGCCTCGAAGAAGGCATTGGGCCAAGAGGACAAGCCACGGATGAGCTACCACCTGACGATGATGAGGGGCATCTAAAGTTGGGTGTGCCCGCAGGCTATTATTGATACCAGGGAGAGGCACGCGGGAGGTGACGGTCCGGGAATTCTTGGTGAAGTGGAAGAATTTGCCGAATGAGGATGCCACTTGGGAGAATGAGAAGATTTTGAAAGATTCATTTACTTCGCTTGCTTGAGGACAAGCAACATTTTGCTCTGGGAGGACTATAATATTCCTAATTAGCACCGCTAATTGGAATATTTGATTTTTGTATAGTTTTGCCGACTATAGTTTATTAATAAATAAAAGTGAGAGAGGGGTCTAACTCACTTGAATAAAATAAAGTGTTTCCTAGTAGGTGCAACGTTATAACTTAAGGGGAGCCTTGGGGTCCACACCACGTATGAGGGGAGGCTCACGTAGCCTCTAGGAGCTTCTCGCGCAATTTATGAGGAGCACGTGGGAGAGAGAGGGACCACGTTAGGTTTTTTAGGAGGGCCAAATAAGAGGTAAAGGTGGGAGAGCCATCTCATTTGGCATTCTTGTTGTTGATGATATTTGAGCTAGACTTTGTCTTCTTGAGCACGCCGGCTATTTAGCTTGTCCGCAAGACTAGCTTAGTGCGTTGAGTGTCTCCGATCGAGATCCGCCATTCCCGGGGACTTCGGGGAAAGGTTCTCCTCGCTTTTCTCAAAAGGTTTTTCCTTCCGAAGAGCGACGGGAGATTTGGTTGTTGGTTTTGGCGGGAGGAGCCGGGCTTTCTTTGGTGACCGCGCGCCTCCCCGGGGAGAGGACGCGCTCTTGTTGGAGGTGTTCCGTGCGGGGTTTCTCGGCAGAGTTTCAATGAGATCCGTGTGGAGGTACAAATTTACCAGCTTGGAGATTTTCTCCGGGGAGTTTGTGGCTCGTTTCGCATCTATCATTTGGTATCCGCGCTCGGGCCCGGAGTGCGCGTAATTCTCGAGGTGAGGGTTTCCTTGGTGATTTTCGCATGTGGTCCATTTTTGTTATGGTTTCGGGTTTGGTCCGGGTTGGCGAGTACAAACGTGATTTGCAGATTTTCAGCCCATTTCGGCAAGGGGATCACCCCCTAGTTTCGCCTTCATTTCAAAGGTTGTTGTGCCAGCGACGCCGCTTCCTAGCACTGACGTTAGCTTGTAGCAACCATTTCATCTTTCCGAGAGAGTTCTTCACTTGCCTTGAGCAAGAATAGGTGCTAATATCTCCGATATCCATTGTATTTCATTATATTCTCGGACAATAAAAATGGCTTAGCATTCCCGGTATTTTTATGAGTATTTGCTTTATGTTCTATCGGCGTTTTCCATATTGTCGTATGCTTGTATTGTCACACGTCTTCCCTTTCAGATATTTACATTCTACAAGCTCTGGAGGTAAAAAAACAATAGGGGATTTCCTTAATGTTGTTGGGAGGGATGATGTGCATGGAAAGATAGTCTGATTTCTTTGTGCTTGCGATGTACCATTCAATGTACTTCACTCTCCCTATTGGCATGAAATGGTAAAGGCCATCAATGAAGCCCCAAAAGCATACAAGTCCCCCAACTATGAGAAAGCTAGAATAGTGTTATTAGAAAGAGAAAAAGGAAAGGTTCAAATAGCTTTGACATGTTTTACAAATGAGTGGGTGGATAGTGGGGTATCCATTGTATCAGATGGATGGACAAATGATAAATGTTCTTGTTTTTTCTGCTAGTGGTGCAATGTTTATTACATGTCATGACTCCTCCTCTGTCAGCGAAACTTCCCAAAACATTGTAGATCTCCTATTGCAATCAATCAAAGATGTTGGTCCTAGTAAAGTGGTTCAAGTGATTGTGAAAAATTCTGAATATTACTTTATGCAGAAACCCTACTATTAGATCTCGTTATACTTCTCCTTCTTAATCAAGTTATTAATGCTGAAAAATCAAATTAACATCGAAGTAAACACGTAATAGACTTTCACCGATTCAGATCTAAGAAAAAGATACATGCACAAAGACAAAGTGACACACAAGATTTTTTGGACAACTGTCGCAGGAAAAACCCAATGCGGAAAAACCAGTCTTCTAGCTGCTGGAGGGTTTATATTATTAAATAGTTTCTTAATACAGCAAATCTGGGCACCTTACTAGTTAACCCAACAGACAAAATAGATCTACAGCAGTACCTGTTGTTCTGGAGACTGAAAACTTGACTGATCCACACCCTCAAATGGGATTTACAAGACTCAGCCACTTTCTGCCTCTAGAAACCCCAGCGCTGCCCCTGAAGTTGCCTGCATCAGCCCTGCTAGCCTCTGCGTGCCTCTGCGCTGGACTGGAGAGGGTTGCGTAACCCCAGACTGGGTGACGCAGTCCCTAAGCTACCCTAGATGGCCTCTGCGTAACCCTGGGAGCCTCCTGTTGGCTCAGCGCTGCCCTTTTTGGGCCTACATAGCACCTGCGTAGCGGCTAAAGCCCTCTGCACTATGCAACTGCTGCGTAGTTGCTGCTGTTGCCCCTACTTCTCTGCATTGCTCCTGATGCTACCTCTCTGCCTCTTGTTGATTCTTGGCACTGGGATCAAATCATCCCCTTAGCGAATACTACCCCTTGCTGCAATTGAAACACTTTTGAAAATTCTTAGCAAACCCACCCTAGAATTTCAGCGTAATCTCAGTGCTCTGCCTCCGTGTGTGTGTCCTCCAACTGACCCCAAGCCTTTCCTTTATACTTTCTCATTGGGAAACCAACAGCCATGATCTACTCTTGAATCGATGGTTAATATTAAAAGAAAGTTTGATCCGTGTGAGTTGAGTCATTTCCATCACATGTTTTAATTAATTACCTTTAATATTTTAATTTTCCTAAGTTAGACTTAGGGTCCTTAATTAAAAAAATTAATTAATTAATTATCTCCCAAACTAGATGGAATTTCCCAAATCCCTTTCTGGGTCTTGGAGATCTCATGTACTCTAGTCCCTCCACAAATTTTGGGAGCTAAAGCACATTCGATGCTACTCCAACACTCAAGAAAACTCAACACTCTCTCTTAGCGAGGAATGTGCTCTAGTACAACACTGGTTCACCCCGAAGCTCTACATTGATCTCTAGTGTAGGTCTCTATGTTGATGCTAGACCAGTTGCCCTTCATCACTGTGTTGCTGCTGCCATTATGTACTGCTACCCATGACGTTGCCACCACCACTGACACTATAATATTCCCAATTAGCAATAGCTAATTGGAAATATTAATTTTGACTAATTTTGTCTTTATAAAGTTAAAATATAAATAAAGTGGGTGAAGGAGCACTTGCTCACACTTTCCCTAAAGTCACTAAGGAGACATATCGAATTAGCAAGGTGGGGCCTAGCGACCAAGTGGCAGCGCAGGGAAAGGAGCAGCATGGGCAGCATGGGGCCTAGCCAGCGTAGTTTGAGTTGGACAGCGTGGGCCAAGAGGGACAGCGCAAGGATTGGCGGGGCCTAGGAGAGGAAGAGGCTCACCAAACATAAAAGGAGGAAGGGTCTCCTCATTCTCATCATTCTGATTATGCATTTTCAGATTTGTCTTCTTGACATTGAGCACACTTGTTGTTTAGCAAAGTCTGCACGTACTGTTCAGTACAACGAGTGTCTCCGTTCGGAGATCCCAACCTCAGCCCCGGGGGACTTCGAGTGCCTGCTCGGGTGAGGAGTTCTATTCTTATTTTGTCAGTGGGAGTTGCAGCTATCACGGAGGAGCATCCACGCAGAGAGACAGCGCAGTCAGTGAGAGGGAGGACGCAGTCTTGTGGGGATGTTGTTCCGGATTGGGAGTTTGAAGTGGATTCAACCCGGGATAGTGGAAAAGGGGCCAGCCCTTTCCTATTCCAAAGTTTTGGTGGAGTTACGGACCAAATTTTGTAGCAGATCATTCAGAGCCAGCGTCCCTCCTTGAGGAACAATGTGGAGCCTCAAGGGAGCTATTTTCGGGGGTCGGCCATTTCTAAAAAGCTTTCTGGGCTTTTCTGGGTATTGGGAGTAGAGGCCATTCCCGAAGTTTCAGCATTTTCCGAGGTGGGGAGCAGCCCCAACGATTCAGTCCATTCCAGCAGTAGCAGTAGCACAGTAGCAGTGCTAGCAGCTTGGAGATAATGCAGTCTTGAGTTAGTAGCCATTCTGGGTCCCAATCTAAGAGTATTTCTATGCTTGCCTAGTGCAAGCCAAGGTGCCATCATTCTGATCACCTTTGTACTCATTTTCTATCTTTCAGTATTAATAAAATGGCTCAGCGTTCTCCATATTGGTTATTGTTCATGTGATATCTCTCTAGTTGTTGTTTGTCTTTGTTTATGTGCTTTATATTGCTGTTTATTTCTACTTGGAATATTACAGTGGTATCGGAGCTCATAGACTTGGCTCAGCCTGTGGAGCAGATTGTCTATGACACCTTCAGGTAAACCATACATTTGTTACCGAGGGAGGAAGTACAGAGATCAAGAACGAAGGTTAGAGCTCACTTTCGGGGAAGGTGACAGTGTCCCGGTAGTGGACGCAAAGGAAGAGGAACCAATGGCGAAGGACAGAAATGTCGATAAGGAGTTCCGAGAACTTCTCCTCAAATCGGTACAGGATCTATCTAGACGGATAGAGGAGATGGGGCTGAGATTCACAGCAGAGTCTAGACATCGCGAGACCCCAAGGGGTTTCCATGTTGGAGAGGGCTCAGGCACGTCTCATCATTTACAGGAGCACCCCACAGCACAGCAGATGGCATCACACACACCCCCCCGTTCCTCGATGCCTACATTTCTTGCCGCAGACACTGGGGCAGAAGCACAGCAAGAGCAGGAGCCGGCACACATGGGGGATTATTTTGCTGAGTACCAGTCATACAGTCAGGAGTTCAGAGATGCCCTCACTTTCCACAATTTTGTTTAGCTCAAGCGGGACAGCAAACCCTGTAACCATCACAGGGGGAAGAGGCATTCATATGACAGGGACTTGCAGCACACGGTGGGCATATTCCATTTACCGACATTTGATGGATCATCCAAGTGCTTGGCAAAAGCTTGGGTGGAGAAGCTAGATATATATTTCCAGCTTAATCAGATGGCAGAGCTAGAGGCCATCAAAGTGGAAGCGCTGCACCTAGAGGGCGAGGCCCAGGATTGGTGGTTTCACGGGATGGTTACGCATGGGCACTCGAGAGTGACAGCATATGCCGAGTTTACGCGGAGGTTGGTGGAGCGTTTTGACCGGAGGGATCCAGAGGAGCATTTTGTTGAGCTAACAAAGCTCAAGCAGACCGAGAGGCCGGACACGTACATATCAAAGGTTTTGAGACTCTCTGTGATGGTACCCAATCTATCCACCGCCCGTATGATTTATATGTTCATAGATGGATTGGCAGAGCCTCTACGGGGATTGGTCAGATCGACGAGGCCCGTGACACTCCATGATGCAATTGAGAGGACTTGGGATTTGCAAGATGCACTTCCCAGGACTACAGCTCCTTTTCCCCAGAGATCGGCATTCCAGCCGAAGGGAAAGGACGAGAGGGTTCTGCCTGCCAAGGGGAACCAGGATAGAGAGTTTGGAGATGATGAGACCAAGAGAGAATTGAAGCGAAAGAGATTGTGCTTCACGTGCCAAGAGCCATGGGCGCCAGGACACCGTTGTGCCGCAGGGAAGGCACATTACATTGAGGTCTTCTCCGACAGTAGTGGGGAGGAAGACGAGTATGAGGATGTGGAGGCTAGAGACAGCAGTACAGCGCAGAGAGGGGATCATCTGCCACCTCCAACACCTGGAGCAGGAGGTGCAGCTTTTGCACCTACTGGGGGAGCCCTTGCAGCCTTGCGGGGAGTTCCTAAGTACTTGACACTGCGTGTTCGAGGTACAGTACGAGGACAACGTGTGTTGGTGTTGGTAGACAGTGGGGCTACCCACAATTTCATTGATGCTTAGCTGGTAGAGCGGAGGGGCATACAGACGGAGACTTTTGATGGATTTTCGGTGCTGGTTCCAGGGGACCAGACCATGTAGTGTGCTAGGTATGTGCCAGCCTTGGCAGTGACGATGGGGACATACACCCTGACAAATCATTTTTTCGTGGTGGACATTCCGGACACCAACGTGATACTGGGGGTATAGTGGCTTATCACATTGGGGAAGGTCACCACTGACTCGGAGACCTTGGAGATGGAGTGGACGAACAAGAAGACTGGGAGGCATGAGAAGATTCGGGGGATGCACACCTACCCACCACAGACAGTTTCAGCACACCGGATGGAGGCAGATTTCCGAAAGGGGGACATAGAGTGGGCAGTGGAGCTGTGTGTGTCAGAGGTAGGATCTACAGGGCAGGCCGTACACCCAGATGTACAGTCCATTCTTGACAGGTATGCTACGGTATTTGGGGAGATACCACCAAGACAACCATCGGATTGGGGGTTTGAGCACACCATTGAGCTGGAGCAGGGTATCCAGGTTGTTATCACTACACCCTATAGGCACCCCAAAGCCTATCGGGATGAGATTGAGAGGGCTATCCATGAGCTCTTAGCTCTTGGACACATCCGCCCTAGCACCAGCCCCTTTGCTTCTTCAGTAGTGATGGTGAAGAAGAAGGATGGCACATTGAGGATGTGCATTGATTACAGGGCCCTGAACAAGAAGACCATGAAGAACCGGTACCCCATCCCACGGATTGATGAGTTGATGGATGAGCTGAGGGGGGCCAAGTTCTTCTCAAAGATTGATTTGAGATCCGGGTACCATCAGATTCGCATGAGGGAGCAGGACATTCCCAAGACCGCTTTTCGATGTCATTACGACCATTTTGAGTTTTAGGTGATGCTTTTTGGGCTAACCAATGCCCCAGCCACTTTCCAGTCATGCATGAATCACATCTTCCGCAGTCACTTGAGGAAGTGTGTGTTAGTGTTTTTTGACGACATATTGATCTACAGCCGAACATGGGAGGAGCACCTCCAACATATAGAGGCTGTATTGCGCATTTTGGAAGAGCATCAATTTTATGCTAAGCTCTCCAAGTGCAAGTTTGGGTTAACTGAGATGCTCTACTTGGGGCACATCATTGGGGTGGATGGAGTAAAGGTACACAAGGAGAAGATCAGGGCCATCAGGGAATGGCCGGAGCCGAAGAATGTGATGGAACTTCGGGGATTTGTGGGGATCTGCACCTACTACCGAAAGTTCGTCAAGGGATTTTCCCAACTTGCTGCACCCCTTACAGATCTCACCAAGAAGGGGGCATTCAGTTGGTCGGATACAACGCAGAGGGCTTTTGACAGGCTCAAGGAGGTGATAAGCAACTGCCCAGTGTTAGCATTACCGGATTTTACATAGCCCTTTGTCTTAGAGTGTGATGCATCGGGGGAGGGGATAGGCGCAGTGTTGATGCAGGGAGGCCACCCCATAGCTTTCGAGAGCCGGAAGCTATTGCCACATGAGAGGTCGTATGCTATATACGACAAGGAGATGTTAGCCATCATGCATGCATTGGCCAAGTTTTGGTAGTACCTGGTGGGGAACAGGTTCAGGGTGAGGACAGACCACAACAGCCTCCAGTTTTTTCTAGAGCAAAAGCAGTTGCAGGAGAGGCAGCAAAAGTGGATCAGTAAGATCCAGGTTTATGACTTTGACATCGAGTATGTCAAAGGGAAGAACAATGTTGTGGCAGACACACTTTCACGCGGGCCAGCAGCGTTGTCCTTGATGAGTTTGGACATGGGTTGGAGGGCTCGGCTATTGGTAGAGTACTCCAAGGATCGTTTTGCTTGTGAGATTTTGGATGGGCAAGTGACAGATGACAAGTAAAAAGTGATGGACGAGGTGATCTATTACAGGGACAGGATCTTCTTGACTGAGGGCTCCCATCTCAAGAAGAAGATATTGCATGCCTCGCATGATTCACCATTATCAGGCCACCAGGGGTTTACGAAAACCTACAGGGCCATCAGGGAGAGGTTCTCTTGGAAGGGCCTCAAGGAGGACGTGCTCTAATATGTCAGGGAGTGCGAGGTTTGCCAGCATAACAAAGGAGAGATGAACCATTCGGTAGGATTATTGCAGCCTCTTCCCATACCTAAGGGGAAATGGGAGAGTATCTCGATGGACTTCATTACAGGGTTGCCCACGGTACAGGGCAAGGATTGCATATTTGTAGTCGTTGATCGGCTCACTAAATATGCTCATTTTTTCGCCATATCGGCACATTACACTGCAGCACAGGTAGCAGAGTTGTTCTTCAAGGACATTAGACCATTGTCAGTGACAAGGACAATCGATTCATGGGCGGATTTTGGTAGGAGATTTTCCGTTTGGTGGGCACGGAGTTGACACCGAGTACTAGTTACCACCCCCAGACGGATGGACAGACCGAGATAGTGAACAAGTGGCTGGAGGGCTACTTGCGTAACTATGTCAGTGAGCAACAAAAGGCATGGTTGAGATGGTTGCACTTGGGGGAGTACTGCTACAACAACACTCATCACATGTCTATTGGTATGTCTCCGTTTTATGCATTGTATGGATATCATGCTTTATCTTTTGTTGACGTGATGTTTGGTGCTAGCAAGGCTCCTAGAGCCAAGGATTGGATCCAAGAGAGTCAGGACATTCTCCGAGCTCTCAAGAATAACATGGCTACAGCGCAGAAGCAGCAGAAGTTGTACGCTGATAGGGGACGGGTTGAGAGGCAGTTTGAGGTAGAGGACTTGGTCTACCTACGCTTGCAGCCATATCGGCAGTCCACGCTGAAGCAGAAGGGGGATGAAAAGCTCAAGCTCCGCTTCTATGGACCCTACAAGGTGATACACAGAGTGGGACAGGTTGCATATGAGTTGGAGCTACCCCAGGGCAGCAAGATTCATAACGTTTTTCACGTATCATGCCTGAAGAAGGCATTGGGGTAGCAGGTGACTGCAATAGAGGAGCTTCCGCCTACAGATGATGAGGGGCACTTGGTGCTATAGCAGGAGGCCATTATTGACACTAGGGAGAGGCAGTTACGGAGCAGAACAGTAGGGAGTACATAGTGAGATGGAGGAATTTACCAGATGAGGATGCCACCTGGGAGAGTGAAAAGATTCTGCAGCATCCATCATTACAGTTGCTTAGGACAAGCAATGTTTTCTTTGGGGAAATTTGTAATATTCCCAATTAGCAATAGCTAATTGGAAATAATTAATAATTTTTCCTTTATAAAGTTAAAATATAAATGAAGTGGGTGAAGGAGCACTTAGCTCACACTTAGGATAAAAGCATTCCCTAAAGTCACTAAGGAGACATATCAAATTAGCAAGGTGGGGCCTAGTGACCAAGTGGCAGCGCAGGGAAAGGGGCAGCGTGGGCAGCGTGGGGCCTAGCCAGCGCAGTTTGAGTTGGACAGCGTGGGCCAAGAGGGACAACGCAGGGATTAGTGGGGCCAAGGTGAGGAAGAGGCTCACCAACCATAAAAGGAGGAAGGTTCTCCTCATTCTCATCATTTTGATTATGCATTTTGAGATTTGTCTTCTTGAGATTGAGCACGCTTGCTGTTTAGCAAAGTCTGCATGTACTGTTCAGTACAGCGGGTGTCTCCATTCGGAGATCCCAACCTCAGCCCCGGGGGACTTCGAGTGCCTGCTCGGGTGAGGAGTTCCATCCTTATTTTTTCAGTGGGAGTTGCAGCTATCACGGAGGAGCATCCACACAGAGAGATAGCGCAGTCAGTGAGAGGGAGGACACAGTCTTGTGGGGAGGTTGTTCCGGATTGGGAGTTTGTGGAGTTTCAGGTGGATTCAGCCCGGGATAATGGATAAGGGGCCAGCCCTTTCCTATTCCAGCGTTTTGGTGGAGTTACGGACCAATTTTTGGGGCAGATCATTCAGAGCCAGCGTCCCTCCTTGAGGAATAGCGTGGAGCCTCAAGGGAGCTATTTTCGAGGGTCGGCCATTTCTGAAAAGCTTTCTGGGCTTTTCTGGGTATTGGGAGTAGAGGCCATTCCCGAAGTTTCAGCATTTTCCGAGGTGGGGAGCAGCCCCAACGATTTAGTCCATTCCAGCAGTAGCAGCAGCACAGTAGCAATGCCAGCAGCTTGGAGATAACGCAGTCTTGAGTTAGCAGCCATTCTGGGTCCCAATCTGAGAGTATTTCTATGCTTGCCTAGTGCAAGCCAAGGTGCCATCATTCTGATCACCTTTGTACTCATTTTCTATCTTTCAGTATTAATAAAATGGCTCAACGTTCTCCATATTGGTTATTGTTCATGTGATATCTCTCCAGTTGTTGTTTGTCTTTGTTTATGTGCTTTATATTGCTGTTTATTTCTACTTGGAATATTACAGCCACATTTGTACTGCAGCTCCCTCTCAATCTGTTGCATCATGTTGCCGACTGCTACATTGCAACTTCAGTTACTGAGAGAAACAATTGAAACTCCTGCCCAATCTTTGACAGACAAGTCAGTTGGGCTGCATTCTCATCACTGAAGCTCCATAGGCTGTTGCTCTGTGCTAACATCTGGACGTGTTGCACAGCTACAGCTCTGCACTGCGTAATCAGTCCTCCTCTACGTTGTTGAAGTCACATCAGCCTCTGCGCTGAAGTCCCCTATGTTGTTGTTGCTTGTGCGTTATCCACGTAGGGTAGAATCTACATTGCTCTGTAAATTTATACCTTTCTGTCTTCATTGAAGCCACATTAGCCCTGTGGCTGGCACAACTGCTTCACATACGCAACTACTTATTTGCTCCTTTAGCTTTCAATTCCACCTCTGCTCCATCGTGATTCTCTGCACCAACTTCTCCACTTGTCCCACGGCATCTTAAGGCTCCCGTAGCACGGATGTGATCCAAGAGGTCAGCTACTCAAGGATCCCTCCACCACTCGGTAGGTACTCCACAGATCCATGTTGCCCCACTTTCGTGGTTCATGAGCGCTCATGGCTACGTCATCTTCTGAACCATCCTCTACCACAGCAGCCTTGGAAGTAGAAGCTTCCTTGTCCTTCTTCTTCTGAGGACAATTGCTGGCGAAATGTCCTAGTTCGCCGCACTGGAAACACTTGATCTTGGATAGATCATGCTTCTTTCTCCCTTGCTGCCTCTTTGATGCCAAGGCTACATCTTCTTCCTCTTCCTTCTTCACCTTACTTGACCATGTGTTGTACTGCCTCTTGGTGAATCGGCGGAGTTCTTTTTGACGAAGGATTGCCCACATACTATCCTAGTTGAGAAGGTCCGCTCTGCCCAAGACACTTTGGACAAAAGTTTCCCAGTCCTCTATGATTGCATTGAGTGCAGTCCTTACCATCACATCATCCTCCACCTTTGCTCCCATGGAAGACAATTGATCTCTGATCGACTGTAATCTGAAAAGGAAGGGCTCGATTTCTTCTCCCTTGGCCATCATGAATGACCGCAGCTGATTCTCCAGAAGCATTCTCCTCTGGAAAGATTTTCCCTCATATAGGGTAGTTAAGGCTTTCCACATCTCCTGAGCCGTTTTCTTGTCGGCTATGTGTGGAACTATATGATCCTTAACCCCATCCATTATGAAGTGTTTGGCATGTGCCACAGTGTCCTCATGCTTCGCTAGGAGAGCAACATCGATTGGCGTGGCCAGGACTTTTTCTGCATGGTCCCTTAGACTGCATGCCTCTTGACTACCAAGATTCTGGCCTTCCAGACTGCAATGTTGGACAGACCTTCCAACCTATCTTGATCACGTAGTCCGTGAGGTGCCATTTTGTTAGCAAATTTGTTGGAACTCCTCTCTATGCTAGAGATTTGGATCTAGGGTCCTTGGCGAAACAAGCACCCTCTACTCCCTCTGACAACTGACCTCCTCTCTTGGAAGCCTGCCAAAAACAAACGAATCAGATCTCTTCGATCCTCTGATTGATCTGCAGATTTCTTTGGCTGGAAACCCTCTAAGAAGTTGTTCTCCTCCTGCTCTTTGTCACCTAGTTCTTAGGATAAATTCTGAATCTTCAGAAAATTTAACCCCACCAGCAACTTCTGAAGCTCTGCAGCACTGCTTCCGATACTCTAAAACAAAAACGGCTTCAAATCTGCGTCACCCTAGCTGCCCTCCGCATGAGCAGATAGTCCCAACGCTGTCTCTACGCTGCATTTGCACAGTAAGTACGTGGGTCTGCGTTGAGACTGCGTAGGACTATGTCACTCTGTCCTCTGCGTGGCTTTTCTCCCTCTACTGCTGCGCTGTCCATTCCAGTCTGGATTTCTACGGCTGCTGCTACTTTCTTTGCTAATTTCTGCAGCAAAGATTCTTTAGTCCTCTGTTGGTGAAACACTACTGTTAGATTTGGTTATACTTCTCCTACTTAATCAAGTTATTAATGCTGAAAAATTAGATTAACATCGAAGTTAACACATAACAGACTTTCACCGATTGAGATCTAAGCAAAAGATACATGCACACAGACAAAGTGACACACAAGATTTTCTGGACAACTGTCCCCAGAAAACCCCAATGCGGGAAAACCGGTCTTCTGGCTGCTCGAGGGTTTATATTATTAATTAGTTTCTGAATACAGAAAATCTAGGCACCTTACTGGTTAACCCGATAGAGAAAATAGATTTGCAGCAGTACCTACTGTTCTGGAGATTGAAAACTTGACTGATCCACACCCTCAAACGGGATTTATAGGACTCGGCCACTTTCAGCCTCTAGAAATCCCAGCGCTGCCCTTGAAGCTTCCTGCGTCAGCCCTGCTAACCTCTGTGTGCCTCTGCGCTAGATTGGAGAGGGCTGCGTAACCCCAGTCTAGGTGACGCAATCCCTAAGCTGCCCTGGATGGCCTCTGCATAACCCTGGGGGCCTCCTGCTAGCTCAGCGCTACCCTTTCTGGGCCTGCGTAGCGACTGAAGCCCTCTACGCTGCGTAGCTGCTGCTGCTGCCCTTGCTTCTCTATGCTACTCCTGATGCTGCCTCTCTGCCTCTTGTTGATTCTTGGCACTGGGATCAGATCATCCCCTTAGCCAATACTACCCCTTGCTGAAGCTGAAACACTTCTGAAAATTCTTAGCAAACCCGCCCTATAATTTTAGCTTAACCTCAGTGCTCTGCCTCCGTGTGTGTTTCCTCCAACTGACCCCAAGCCTTTCCTTTATACTTTCTCGTTGGGAAACCAACGGCCATGATCTAATCTTGAATCGATGGCTAAGATTAAAAGAAAGCTCGATCCGTGTGACTTGAGTCATTTCCATCACATGTTTTAATTAATTACCTTTAATATTTTAATTTTCCTAAGTTAGACTTAGGGTCCTTAATTAAAAATATTAATTAATTAATTATCTCCCAAAGTGGATGGAATTTCCCAAATCCCCTTTTGGGTCTTGGAGATCTCATGTACTCTAGTCCCTCCACAAATTTTAGGAGCTAGAGCACATTCGATGCTACCCCAACACTCAAGAAAACTCAACAGTGATCACAGATAATGCAGCAAATTGTAAGGGAGCAGGAAGAATTATTGAGCGTACTTATCCACACATATTTTGGTCTGGGTGCTTGGTGCATACATTGAACCTTTTGATGCATGATATTGTGAAGCATAAATAATGTGGGTGTATTAATGAGCTTTACAACAGAGGGAAGCAACTCATTAAATATATCACAGGGCATACAAGGGTAAACTACTTCTATGGCACTTAGTCGAAGTTGTAGTTGCTTAAACTTGCAAAAACAAGATTTGCAAGTTATTACCTCACCTTTAGGCGGCTAGTGAAGGTGAGACAATCTTTAACTAATATGGTCACCGCTGAATCATGGGAGGAAATTAACACTGATAGAGATGGTGCTAATGTAGCCAAGGACACTATTCTTGACATGTACTTTTGGTCACGAGTTAAATATGTTTTGCAATTCACCAAACCAATTTATTACCTGATCAATTTTGCAGATTCAGATCGGCCAACAATTGGGGAGGTGTATGAGAAAATGGATAACATGTTGGGGAAGATTAAAGACAGTGTTGAGCCTAGAGATATCACATTGTAAAGTTATATTCGTGCAGAGGTGGAAAGACGATGGGATATGCTAAATGTTCCATTGCATGCATTAGCATATGTTTTGACACCTAAATACCATCATCCATCATGGCTTTCAACACCAGCACTTGGAGGGGGGAGCAGGAGAAAACCACACCTAGATCCAGAGGTTCTAGAAAAATATATGATTGCATTGACTAAATTAGTCCCTGATGAGGAGGAGGCTGCCTTGGTACGGAAATAGTTGAGCAACTATACGCTTTGCACTGGTCCATTTGGGAGCATGCATGCAATTAGAGATCAAGAGACTTTTTCTTCTATTGAGTGGTGGAACATGCATGGACGTGCTACTCCAATTCTATAGACTTTGCCATTGCGGGTGCTATCACAGGTGGTAAACACTTCTTCTGCAGGGAGTTGTTGGAGCTCTTATTCTTTCATCCACAGTGTTAAAAGGAACAGGTTGAGTTTAGACCAAGCAAAGAGCTTGGTTTATGTTCATTACAACTTGCGATCGTTGTCCCATTACTGTGATGATGCAAAGAGTGATAAAGACCTTAAGGTCTGGGACAAGTATCAAAAGGAGGCCAATTTGGAGGATGGAGTGTTGCGCTTAGAGCAATTAGAGGATGTTCTTATCCATGATGATGATGATCGAGTTGACATGCCACCCCCAACTGGTCCCTTGCTTCCTAGGTTCCATGGTTCAACACCAACAGCAGGGGCTTCGTCTTCATCAATTGCAGTGCCACAACTTCCACAGCCACCATCTTCTTCATTGCCACCAGGCCCACCACGTGGAGGCCCACCGCCACGTACTCTTCGTGGTGGAAGGAGGAGAGATTAGTAGATATATTCACAATTTGCTGCTTTTGTCATAGATTAGACTTGTAGGCTTGTTGTGAATTTGAACTTCTTTGTCTTGGTGGTGGCCAAGTGGCCTATTTTGTAAACATTATTATTTGAATTTTGGACATGACTAATGTTGACAGTTGCTCACTTGCTAGATAACATGCTTTCTGTTTTATAATATGGTTAAATGTTTTATGTTATAAAATATGCGGCATGCTTAAATGTTTTATGTTTTATAGTATGCTTAAATGTTTTATCATGCTTAAAAATTTGATGTAAGTTTGTAACTGCTAGAATCTAAATGGTTGATACTTGAATAATTAATTATTGATGTACAATGGAATCATGGATGTCATATCTATCTTGATTTATGTAAAAATATGCATGTTTTCATGTCTTCTACAAATAATTTGGTATTTGGAATGTTTGTTTTGAATATAAATGCCAAAAAATATAAATAAATAAATAAATAAATATATATATATATATATATATATATATATATATATATATATATATATATAGTAGATGCTTCCGAAACGCTTCGCTTCCTAATTTTTTGGAAAATGATGCTTTAGCATCCCCTCTTCCAAAAAACGTCTCCACTTCGTGCAACGTTGGCAGCACCATTTCTGGGCATTTCCAGCACAGAGCAAAGAGATAGAGGGTGTCCAACACTTCATTTGTGAGTTTCTCTAGCTTGCCTTGAGCAAGCCCAGGTGCATTCCTTCCAGCACCTATATTGTACATCCTTTCATATTAATAAAATGGCTCAGTAGCGCAGTTTTTGGTGATCAATGGTGTTCTGAATGTGTGTTTGTATTTCTGTGCATTTTTAAGTCTATCTATGTCTGTTATTTATTGTAAAAACTCCTTAGGAATATTACATCTTCTTAAGTTTAAAATGTTTTGCAGGTCTCGAGACCAGGCCTCAAACCTTCAGGATTCAATATTTACAGATAAGCTTCCCTTTAATGCATTCAGTCTGATAATTCCAGGCGGTTATTTCCCAATTAATCGTTGTTACCATTTTTCATGGTGAACCTAAATAGGACCACTTAATGGGCTGATGGAGAATGTTTGCATGACCTGGGGATATAAAGTTTGGTATCCTTCACTGGAGGGGATGAGTGATTTTGGTCCAGAGGTTTCAGAGAAATCTGTAGGAAGCAACGTCGGTATCTGTACCATGTTGAAATATCACCAGCTACACCTACAGCAGGACATAGAGCCCTTCGCCATGAGCAAATCTAGTACTACCCCACTTTCAAATCCATGGCCCCAGTCACCGTGGGATGTTGAATTCGTGCATTGTATAGCATTGACAAAATGGGTTCGGTCCAGCAATTTCAAATAGACTTCATCAATCATATAACTAGCTCCATTATGCAATGGGCAGTAATCGGTCAGTATTAACCTAGTCACTGTAACTAGTCATATGAAGCGATGCGCCTTGCAATTCCAGCTTACAATAACTAGTCTACTGGTTAGCTATTATATGTCATTACTGCAACTACACTCCAAATAACTGCCGTAGAGAATCTCAAATTCCTCCAATAGTGAAGTTACCACAATTGTCGTTTGCATCAATTCGATAACAACTAACAGAGTTTCATTAGTAATATAATTTCTACGATATTACAGGAGCATGTTGCTAAAAACATTTTTGATTAATGAGACTAGACGAAACTTACTGACTTTCAGCTGAAAAGGACGGAGAGGCTGGCGATTTCTGCAGCTGTTGGGCATACGGGGAAAACAAACATGAAATTGGAAGGATAATTGAGGGAGCCTTCCCACTGGTTGCGCAACCACTGCCATGCCGACCTTCCACTTTTCCTTATCTTCTCCCTCCCACTATTCACTCGGGAATGAACGAATTTCTGTTGATTGTAACGTGTAAGATGACCAGTGTTGTATGCATTAAAAATTTTAGTATTTACGATAGTTGGTTAATAGGTTGAGAGAGTGGCAAACTGGAATTCTCTCCCCAATTATCATCACCATTTATTACTTCTGTTTAGATGGAACAAAGTATAATTTATGTCGTATTTTAATTATTTTACATTTTAAAATTGGTTATTGTTATATTGGTTGGTTGTTGTAAAAATTGTTTAGAAATTTGTTGGAAATATAAGTTTGATATGTGACATAATTTAAGTACTTAGAAACTTTTTGAGGCGTGGAATATAAACCAATTTTAAGTAACATTATTAAAAAAAAATATTTCATATTTTTCATTGAATTTTAATTAAAACTTTCAAAACATAAAATAATCAACAATGTTATAACTTATTTTTCTTTATAATTTTTTAATTCATTAATCTTCATTTATATTACTTATTCATTTACTTTGACATTTTTTTGACACTTTTTTTTAATACAAAACTTTCTCAATGCAAGATTTTACTATCCAATAAATACTTATACATATTCACAATAATCCCCTCAACCACCATAAATATATCATTCTCCGTAATCATGACATGCTTGTGTATATATGATTACAATCTTACATGCAAATATAAAAATTGTATGAATAAAATCTTGAGCATACAAATATAAAAACTAACAAGCATACTATTGTGTATATAACATGACACAATTGTGTATATAACATGATAGCCACCTTTGTAGTGAATTATGTAAACAAAAAAACGATTATATGAAAAATAGACAAAACACATGGTATGTAAGTTACTCAATAGTTTTGTGCATGCACCGAATTAAGACAAATGATGTGGGGCTATATAAATAAAGGACATCGCCACTTGAATGAAAGTAAGATGAATTCCAACAAGGAAATCTTCAACCATTGCAAAACAAATCCATGCCATACAAGTTGATTTGGAGCAAAGATAGGGTACACAAATGAATAAACACAAAACAACTAATATATTTCAATTACTAACCAAAACAATCACTTGTTATGACATGTAGCCTCTGCTATCAAGGGTGGGCTCTATCAAGATAATTCCTACTAACATATGCACTCTAGGAATGACTAAAACAACTCTGCAACGAGCTTAGTGGGAAGCCATTAAGCCCATAAATAATAAGATTATTCTTGGGGTGTGAATCTCTTTGTATAAAGATGCCCAAAAAAAAGAATTGAATTCACTTTAGCTATGAAAGGGTATATAAACAAGTATTCAAACTGTAAAAGATGTTCGTAGGATTCAAATTAGTATACCCAAAATAGTTTGAAGTTTTTGGATTTGATCAAACATTTGCCCACACCATGATGTTAAATATAATATAAATTTGTGAACTTAGGAAACAAAGTTGAGGCAATTCTTCAAAGTAATGGCTTTGCAATGCAATGGCATTTAAAATTTTGTTGCAGTAATGGGTTCATACCCCATATTGAAAGAGAAAAGTAAATTACAAATAACATTGTGGCATGAGGAAAAATCACTTGGTTGGATTGTCATAATTGAAACAAGGATAGGTGTGTCAACAACTAATATTCATACTTCATAACTACACAATTTATGCACAAATTTCTTAATTAAACACATAGCTACAAACTATGGTGAATCCACAATGTAGTTAAACTTCTTGGGCATTTTATACAAACCCATAGTCTGGTAAAATCCTTTGAGCATTTTTTAGCTCACCTATAGTCTAGATAAATTAACTGCCAATTTTTTATGCATGGCCATAGGATGGTTAAACTACTTAGGTGTCTTTAAAGCATGACAATGGCTAGTTAAGCGACATGTGTTTTGAGAGTATGTCCTCAAGCTTGATAAAATAATTGGGTGCTTTTAAAGCATGCCCACAATAGGTTAAGGTGAATAAGAGTCATACCTTAAGATTTAGCATTCTCTTGCCTTCGGAAAATTAATTTAATACTTCACATTTTAAGTTTACATTTGAGTTACTAATATACAACTTTCTTAAGCACTCTCAATGCTAGGCACAATCCAACCATAAAGGAGAATGAACTATAGTGATTGCAATTGAGACATTTAATAGTGCACCTAGATAATAATCTAGATATATGTAAACATAAATAGTTTTTTCCAACAAAGTGTTTTTCTAACATAAAGTGGGATCAATAGTTCCTTTTTAGCACAATACAACCAACATAGCTTATGCAAATTTGTGCCCAATGAAGAGTGAGCTTCACCAATCATACTAACTTTTGAGCAAGAATATAGTCCAAATAAAATATAATCCAAAAAGAATGTAATGTAATTATGCCCACAAAACCATAATTCCACATTCCAAAATTTGTTTTTGTAGACGAAAGTCCATTAAGTGTATGTATGTACTTGTGTGGAAATTGTGGTATGAAGACCATACCACACATTGAGATAAAGATATTTTAGATAGTTTTACATAGATTCCTAGGTTAATTTGTGTAGAACAATGAGCAAGAAAGAAAAATCTTGTAAGTACATTTTTACGAGCACTTAGTATGCATCCTCATACTAAATTATTAGTATTATATTTCCATACAAACATCTACACAACTGCTTTATAGATCATATTATATTGCTTAATATATAGATAGTAGAGAAAGAATGAATGGTAGTTATCCATATACCCATTTACCATTGTGAAAATCAATTAACCATAATTTTCAACTCTAGGGTTTATTAAACTCACATATAAACAAAACACATAAAAACTCAAATTAATAATATTAAATCTACTCTCTAAATGCCAATTCAAGTTGCAATATTCAAATAATAACACAATCATGAAATCAAATGGAGATGGAAAAAGTTACCTTTACCATGCAAATAATCTTCATGAATATTTTTTGGTCGGGGTTTACATGTAAGGGAACCCTCCCCCTCCTCCTTTTTTCTTAATTATTCATTTTATTAATAATAATAATTTACTTTTTAAATTGAACAATAATATGTTTTTAAGAGCGCACTAGAAATGGGTTGTTAATTTATGAACTAATTTAATCGTGGGGTCTTTTTAACTTGACCTTTACTTCTTTTGGCATATGGAAGCCTTAGTTGTTGGGAGCATTGTAGCTGGGAATATTTTCTGTGTGAAATATAGGTTTTATAGCCTTGAAAATTTTGGGGTTTTCTCATAATTTTCATTAGAAATCGAAAAATATATTAAAAAAGGTTTACTTCTATGTATTATTAGAAAAATAAATGTTAGGTCAAATAGAACACAGATCTACTAATTGGTGCATCAGATTGATGATTGTTATCGATCCCCACCAACATGCACACAAAATAATAGAGGGAACGGGGGGGCAGGTATCTGAAATGGATACTGGGCAATATATCGCCTAATGTACATGGAAGCTAACTATTTCCCCACTCCCCTGGCGCAAGCGTGCAACCTTTTTGAAACTACTAAGAGAACCCCCCCACCCCCCCCCCCAACCCCTCCTAAAATTGTTAATGCTAATGAGCATATGATGTCATAACGCTATATTTGTATGATGACAAGAAGGTATGATGGTCGACATGACAAATGATAAAGTTGATAATACAATAACCATGCAATCTCATAGTATGAGGTGGAAATTGGCTAGGTAGTGATGTAGCACTGACATGGAAAGTGATTTGGAGGGTGATGTTAGCATGACGTAAGATGATATGACCTTTAAAAGATTGAGAAAGTGATTTCTAGTTGGTTTTTTAGTGAATAAGAAGTTTTCGTGTAGCCTCGAGGGTTAGCTCAATTGGTCTAATCCCCATCGTTAAATCACATTTTCTATTGAGAGGTCACAAGTTCAATTCTCTTGACACTCTTGGGGTTAGGGTCTCTGGTTGAGCTAGCAGGAAGTGATCCCTTCGAGTGGATCTGTCGAATACAAATATTTTGTGGAGGTAAGGGTCACCGATCTCCGAGGTCCATGAACCACATAGCAAAAAAGAAGAAGAAGAAGAATAAGTTTTCGTGTACTCTAAAGGTTTAAAATTGAAGTTAAATAGGGAAAATGATGGAAAACCCTTACATCTACATATTTTCTTAAGAGAAGAAGATGCCTGAGCAAAAGACAAAGATTTTTCAAAAAGGATATTTGACCGCCAAGTCAACGTTTTAGTATAAGTCATTCGTTGTTTTTTATCTTGGTATTTATCTTATCTATCTTATTTGATTTTTATAAGAAAATTGAGAAAATAAATCTTAGCAATCATTGGAACCCCTCATACCCCAACTCTTGAGTAAATGAGTCTCGTAGACAGAGATAGTGATGTCTACAACATTGGAATTTTGAATTTGTCCTTTATAACCTACACTTTCTCGTTTTCATAACTTGCATGTATTTTTCCATGTTTTGTAGTTTCATTCCGCCAAGTTCATCATCTCACAAACCTTCCCTTTTCCCAAATTCATCATGTGGTGCTCCCAGAATTATGTCTCTAGTAAGCGGGTTGTTATTTCTTGAAATGGTGTCAATTTTTTTATAAACCCTAATTTAATCTTTGAAATGTTTAACTTGGTTGTGTCGCATGAAACCTAGCCACTACAAGAAGAAACCCTCATAACATATTTCTAGGAATTATTTTCTAAGAATAAAGTTATGTTGACCCAAAATTTTCTTGCCCCTAGTGTTTATGTTCCTAAAAGCCCACCACCCTACAATACTAGTATATTTCCTAATATTTCAAGACAAGTCATTGATATGATTTGTTCTTTGTTAGGATATGATAATGAATGGTTGGTTGATGAACTAGTTTTAGGTTTTATGTTGGCGCTTTGTCCTAATAGTACACCTATGATAATATTTTATTATAGTTAGTATTTGGCAGAATCAATAAATCTCCAATTAGCCCAATTTAGTTTCAATAGATGTTTTAGATTTCAATCCTATTTAGTCTACTTATTTCTATGTTTCCAAGTTGATAAGTTTGTAAGCCTTAACTTAAACCTACAAGATGAAAGTGGTAACCTTTCTTCTATTATCCGTTGGACTTCTATTGTTAGAAAACAACCCCACAACACATGTTTCTCTAAGTTTGTGAATAAATTCATGTACATTGGTATATTCTATCATTTATGAGAAGTCTCCCTCTAAAATGTCTCCATAAATAAAATAAAAAAATTCTTCAGTTTAGTCCAAACACCAGGGTTGGTGACTAGTATTTGTTTCAAAATTATACCAAATTTAGAATCTGTGGATTTGAGTACCTTCCTTACTAATTACTTGTTTTTCTCACAATGAAAATAATTTCCTTGGAGTACATTAGACAAAGATTGGAGTATAATCAAGTAAACTTTGTTTCCAAAAAGTAGCAAGCCACTTTCAAATTAAAGAAAGAAGTTAGGCCTTTCATTGCTAATGCAAAAGAAACCTCACATGAAATTTATAAAATGTTGAAGAACTCAACTTTGACAGAGGGATAATATTGGTTTTATGACCACACCAAATCATTTCCACTAAAATAATAAATTAGCTATCAACTCCGTATGTGATCTTGATTTATGAAGGAATGCAATAGAATACACCTATAACCATAAATACAAAAATTAAGTGGAAATAACACTTCATTTCATTAATATCAAAGAACTGAAATATTTTTACAGATAGAATGGAAATAAACTAGCTAGGGCACTAGTAACTTATCTTTGAGAAGAGATGTGGTCGTTGCAGGCCTCTGAACTCTACGTTACAATGAGGTTTTAAGGCTTATATATTATTGAGAAACAATGGAAAACCCTAAACATCCAAAAACCTAACCCTAGGAGATGAAATGCCAGAATATGGGCCCCGTTGGGGTAAATTGGTACATCAATTTCCCGGGGTCGTAACTTTGGCATATTATCTCCATTTGATGCACATGATACATCATTAGAAAGATCTATCTGAGGAATACAACTACTAACAATGAATAATTTTGGAACAGACTCATATACAACATATGTTTAATGCCCAAAAAACGTCGTTTAGGGCCTCAAAATGGCTCTAGAAGTTCAGAACCCAAAAAACTGATAAAATAGTAAATTGTGCTATGATTAAGGAAACTGAAAAACTGAAAGAAACAATGGTGGGGCCCCAAGTGGAATAGGCAGGTGGCCACCAATATCCACCTCGATCATTCCTCCCCCGTTAGGAAGGAATGGTCCCCATTGCGTTGAGTTCCTCCATGAGATGAGGAAACTTCAACTGAACTTGGTCCCTAGTGAACCACTTGCCTTGGTGCAGGAGTTGGCCAGCTTTGACAACCCGAAACAGTTGGATCTTCTGTTGGTGAGTGTTCTTAATTTACATGTCCATGATATAATCTGTGGTGGCCTATTCCATGCAGTATGGGTTTAAATTTGTTGGTGTGAGTTGTTTTGCAATGTTAGAGGTGTCCAGTAGAGGTGGGAAGTAGGGCTGAAGGCTATCCACATTGAATACTAGGTGCAGACCAAGGAATGGTGGAATACTGAGTTCGAAGGCATTGTTCCCTACAAACTTTACGATGATGTACGACCCATATAGGAGCAGGCGAAGCTTGCAGTGGGGTCCAATGAGGCGCTCCTTCTACAAATGTAGCCACACTTTGTTTCCCACCTGGAAGTTGTGTGACACTCGATGTTGATCATGTCATTACTTGTACTTAGCATTAACTTTGTCCAATATGTAATGAACCTATTGGTAGATTCGTTGAATGTGCTCAATGAATTTGTTCGCTTTGTTAGCTTCAGACTGGACATGAGCCGAATCGGCCTAAGTAGCCACAAATGGCATGGCTACATCGATGGGACATAATGGCTAGAACCTCAGGCCCACCTGAAAGGGGTTGTGGTCGGTTGAGTTGTGGAAAGCCCGATTATAACTATGTTGTACATATGGAAGGCTCTCATCCCATGTGCATGGATGCTTTGAATTTTACATGTGCAGAGTGTGCACAATCATCATGTTGACGACCTCTATCTGGCCATCAGTTTGGGGATGTAAAGTTGTGGACTTGGTGAGCTTGGTATCCAGCATTGACTAGAGGCTAGACCAAAATGTGCTGAGGAAATTTTTGTCCTAATCTTAGATGATAGACTGTGGGATCCCAAAGTTCACCCACACTCGTTAAAAGAAGAGTTTAGTTGTGGCTTCTGTTGTGATATTCTTCTTTCAAGCCGACATAATGGCCATCTTCGAGAATCTGTCGACGACTATGAAAACACAATCGTTTCCATGCTTAGTATAAGGAAGGCCCGACATGTAATCCATGGATATGGATTCCTAAGGTCGACTAGGGGTATATAGCAGAGTATAGAGGTCTTGCTTCTTGATGGTCGGTTTGGCAATGGCGCAAGCAGTGCAAGATTTGATGTACTTCCCAATATCCTGTCAAAGGTTCGGCCAATAGAAATACTTTTGTAATACTGCCACTATTTTCTCGACCCCAAAATTCCCAACGACTAAACTGTAGTGTGATTCCCAAATCATATTGGCATGCTCACTTGAAGGAACACAAAGGTGTCCCAGGTGACATAGAAATGCATCCTGGAGGTGAAAATTTGGAACTTGTGTACCTTCCAAGAGTGTCTTGTATGTGTGGCCAAATCTAGATCGCTCTTGTAGAGAAGTGGCCAATCAGAAGTCTCATGCCCATAAGAGTTGAGAACAGTGGTTAGAGCCACGATCGGTGATCGGCTGAGGCAATCTACAACATTATTGGTGGTTCCCTTCTTATACTTGATGTTCAAATGAAATTTTTGTAGATATGTGGACCACTTCTTATGGTGATCGTTCTGCAACTTCCCTTGTGTCTGTATGAACTGCAAGGGTCAGTGGTCTATGTGGATGATCGTTTCCTCCCCCAAAATGTAATGCTTCCATTGGTGGCACACCTACACAATGGAATACATTTCTTTGCCATAATTGGGATACTTGCGGACTGTGTCAGACAGTGTCTCACTGTGATGCCACTGGATACCCCTGTTGAGTAAGAATTGACCCAATAGCATAGTCAGAGGCATCTGTCTTGATCTCAAATGGTTGTTGCAAGTCTAGTAATGTGAGCACTGGGGCAAAGCAGAGGCAATGTTTCAATTCTGCAAACGCCTTCTGTGAAGATTCCGACCAAAATAATTTTTCTTTCACTCCTCCCTTGGTGACTTGACTCAAGGGCCAAGTGATATGAGAGAATCCCAACACGAACCTACGGTAATTTAGACCTAGAAATTTGCAAAGCTCTATTAGAGCGGTTGGGGTCAGCCAATCCCAAATTACTTGGATCTTGGTTGGATCCACATGCGCCCCCCGTTCATAAATAATGCATCCCAGATTCTAAACCTGGGTCATGCCAAAAGTGCACTTCTCCAAATTGGCACAGAACTTGTGTTGCCACAATGTTTGGAGGACCTGTCGAATGTGGTGGAGGTGCTCTTCCCAAGTCTAGTTGAATATCAGGATGTCATCCAAGTAGACTACTACAAATGAGTTGGTGAATGGCCGCAAGATGTCATCCATCAACCTCATGAAGGTTGCAGGAGCATTCGTCAACCCAAAAGGGATGACCAGCCATTCAAAAAGGCCCTCATTGGCTTTGAAGGCTGTCTTCCACACATCAGAGGGTTTGATTGGTACCTGGTGATACCCGGACTTCAAGTTAATCTTGCTGAAATATTTCACCCCTTTGAATTGATCCAGAAGGTCATCAATCCATGGGATCGGGTACCCATTTTGGACAGTGATCTTGTTCAGCGCCCGATAGTCAATACAAAGTCTCGAAGTCCCATCCTTCTTCTGCACCAACATGATCGGGCTCCCATAGGGTGATGAACTCGGTCGGATGTCACCTTTCTGCAGCAACTCCTAAATCTGCCTCTTGATTTCATCGTTCTCCAAAATAGAGCACCGATAGATTAGTCCATTGGGCAGCGGTGCACCTGGGGTCAGATTGATGGGGTGCTTGACCTGACAGTGTAGAGGCACCCCTATGGGTGAGGTGAAGATGTCCCCGTACTCCTCCATGACCTTGTCCATTTGTTGTTGTCATGTGAAGGAGCGTTGTCTGGAGGTCGTGGCCACAATATTCTTCTTGCCGGGGGCGGATCATCAGGAGAACAAATTTCCTGGTTTTGGAAATGAGCTTACTAATTTTTTTTGTTGTATCCAAAGAGATAGTCACAAGCGGTTGTACCTCTGGTATCCTGTACAACTTATTGCCCAAAGTAACAATAACAACGTGAGGTCGGGACTCATACACAACATGTCGCTTCCACAAGTATGGTTGGCCTAATAATACATCACAAACATCAAGAGGATTAAGGTCACATGATACCTCATCTGTGAAGTGCTTCGGGTTGTAGGGAAGGCAGCATTGCTAGTTGACATGGAGATCCCATCCTTGGTGAAGCCACCCAATGGTGTACGGATGTGTGTGTGTTGTGGTCGGCAAGCCTAACGCTTCACGACCTCTAATAAAAAGAGGTTATTTTGGCTCCCATTGTTGATAATGAGTTGTATCGGGGAACCCTTTACCCACATATGGGAGTGGAAGAGACACTCCTCCTCCTCTGGATCTTCCAGTTCCTCCTTCTAGATCTTCGCAGTGGCAACTGTGGCATTGGGCTCTACATTAATAATATGCTTCCCTTTGTCATTCCCCTTGTCGGGTGCTGATTCAGAGTCGGAGCATGCATCTGATTCAGAAGCCCTCATCTCGGTCACCAATGACTGCTTGACCCAACACTCACTTGTGTTGTGAGTCTAGCTCTTATGGAACTCACACCACTTTCTTGTGTCCTTCTTCGGCTTCGTGGTGTTGTTCTTTGCTTACAGCTTCAGTAGGTTATCTTGGGCTGCCATGCCTTGGATTTTTCCTTTGTTCTGCGGTTTGGGTGCACCTTTCCCTTGCTTTTGATTCGCATATCCAAAGTCTCACTTCTTCTTTTTGAATTTCTTCTCAATCTTGGCAGCATACAGGTATGATGTACCAAGCAAGGATATGTTGAGGAACTTCCATTTCCTCCTGAATGTATATGTGCAGACAATTGGGTACTTCAGCACCAAATGTTTATCTGAACCTTTGATACCCAACTTTGTGTGCAGGTTATGAAATAGATTCGTTAACTCATGCACATATTGATCCCTTTACTGTCGGAACGTAGTCCATTGTATGTACTTGTCCTCATATATCCCCACGGGATGATATTGTTCCTTGATGGCATCTCGGAAATAATTCCAAGTGGGTACGACCGAGAACGGAGAGGGTTCCTCCTTGTCCTTTTTCTCACAGTAGGTTTCCCACCAGTCCTTAACATGGGGGGTAGCTTTGAGGAGTGCAAAAATAATCTTCTCTCCGTAGGAAAAGTCATGAACTGATAAATATCCTTCTAATAGATTAAACCATCTATCTAAGGCGTCTGCATCTATTTGGCCCTCAAATATTGGAATGTCAAAGTTTACTTGTACCTTAAAAGGAGTTGTGCCTCCAGAGTGGTCGTTGGATGCATATGCGCCGCTAGTGGGCATTCGTTGAAGGATCTGGGCAAAATTATCATTCATCGCATTCCTTTGTTTTTCGAGGGCCTCCTCGAGCAATATTTTGATAGGAACTCATGCTCCCTCATATTTATTTTCTTCCCCCATGTGTGGTCATTAGGGTTTGTGAGGTTGATCTTGCAAAGGTTCAACCAGATCGAGCCCTAACTCCTTATACCCCAACCTCGTTGGGGACATGCAAAGAATGATCGAGAAAGAGTAGACTACTTTGATACCACTGATCTTGATTTATGCAGGAAGACAACAGAATACACTTATAACCATAAAAATGCAATATAAATAACACTTCATTTCATTAATATTAAAGAACTAAAATTTGTTTACAGACATAATGGAAATAAACTAGCTAGGGCGCTGGTAGCTTATCTCTGAGAAGAGATGTGATCGCTATAGGTCTCTGAACTCTATGTTACAATGAGGCTCGAAGGCCTATATATTATTGAGAAACAATGGAAAACCATAAACATCCAAAAACCTAACCCTAGGAGATGAAACGCCATAATATGGGCCCCGTTGGGGTAGATTGGTACATTAATTTCCTAGGGTCGTAACTTTGGTACATCATTTCCCAAAAAACTGCTAAAAACAGTAAATTGTGCTATAATTAAGGAAACTGAAAAAATGAAACAAACAATGGTGGGGCCCCAAGTGGAATAGTGGCCACCAATATCCACCTGGATCACTATGGACATTTAATCAAACCATAATTAGAGAAATTGGCTAATAAGGATGTCTACAAACTAGAGCATTAGATTTCTCCACATCAATTACCAACAAATTATCCAATCTTCTCAGACCCCCATTTAGATACTCCTTATCAACATGAAAATACCCTTAAATGGACCCATATGGAGACTTCTCAAATAGTTTTAGAAATGGAGGAGGATGATAAAAATTCATAAAAAATTTAGAACAAAGGAATTGGAAATAAACAGAGAGATATCAGTTCATAGTACTAAGGAGGCTTCATCAAGCGAGCATGTATTTTCCTTTGAATGTGTGTCATCTACACTCTTTCCAAGATCCAAAAATCAAGATAGCCAACTAGTTACATTGTAATGATTAGAGCTAGCCAAGTAAGAGATTTGATTTTCACAACATTTAGAGATGAAGAGCAAGAATGTAAAAATAAAACAAGATTTATACTCTCCGTTGTAGAAACAAAGGCCTTCTCAAACAATATTATGCCAACCTTTAATTTTGAAAAGGGACAATTCGATATGGCTATCTTGGATCCTAAGGCTCAAATTATTAAAACAACCAGTGACTATTAAGCTTTGAAATTCTATATGGATTTGGATATAATCAATTTGATTGATAAAATTAATTTGCACGAGCAGACATGGGACATGGTCTTTAGAGGCCTTATTAAAAAATCATTGAATATTTCCAAAGTGCAAACCGTGCTTATCATAATGGAAACTTAATGAAGCCAAGAAAATTTACTCAAGAAAACTAAATAAATGAGAAGTAAAGAATTAGAGTAATGGATAGTGATGTTGGGGATAATTTTGTAAATTCCATTGAAGTTTTGGTGAAATCAAATGATATTGATATCCTTGCCTTGAAAAAGAGACTCAAATTTCCTAACTTGGAACATGTACAAACTCCATAGTTATTAGCCATTAAGAAAAAGAAAGATCAATTGTTACTCAAATGATACATTTAAACAAGCAAATAGAAAATTATGAAAAGCGAATTGATTTGTTAACAAAGGAAAGGATAGAAAATGTTTGTTAGGGAAGTTCATCAACTCCAACAACTTTAGAAATGCCAACAAATCCATATAAAGAGATACCTAAGACTCTTTAAGAGAGGTGGAAGTGGAAAATTTAGAAATAATTATTACTGTCAAAGATGATGAACTCCATATATTAAAGGAACAAATTATATAAAAATATGGCACCATTATAAATTATCATGAGCTTAAAGCTAAGCTACACTAGGAAATTGAACAAATGAAAAATAGACTTGTAGAAATGTGAAATTTTCAAGAGGAAAATATTTCTGCAATACTTGGTTTATTTATCCTACTTATGAGATAAGTTATTTACACATGCTTTAGTAAATTCTTAAATAAACACATTTGAAGATTTCACTATCATTAAGAGCATAAGAACATAAAGATAATTTACATGAGTAGCACAATAGAAACAACCACATGAACACGGTTATTTTTGGACAATTGTCCCCGAAAAAACCCAATGTGGGAAAACCGATGCAGCAGATGAGGGTTTTATATTTAACTTCAGAAATGGAAAGTACATTTACAAGAGTCTGGTGAGTAGAAAAAAAATAGAAAACACCTGGTTGAATTTTCTAGACCCTCCAGACAAATTTCAGACCCTTGGGGTGACCTCCTTCACCCTCTACATCATCCAGCGTGAGAGCTCTCCGCAGTCTCTCCCTGAACTGTGTGATTCTGCGTGGAGGGGGTCTTGCCACTAATCAACTCACTCTTCCCTTCATCCTCCTAACTTTTGCTTCCTGATAACTAACTCCTCCCTCCTCCTTCTACTTCTGCAACCCTGCCTTTACAATCTCACCCATTGAAATCAAATTCTCTTGCTTCAGAATCGATTTCCTTCGGGTATTGAGAGTGTCCCTGGTTTGATTTCCAAATGGCCCTCAAGTTTCTTCTTATAGTCTTCTCGCTGATGAATCAACGACCAAGATTATATCGTTAATCAATGGCTCAGATTAAAATATGACTTGATCTTTGTTTTCTAGAAGATTCACACTCTGCTCTATTAATACCCTTTAATTATTTAATTTCCCTAAGTTTAAACCTAGGGTTCGCATTAAAATAATGATTTATTTTAATAAAGTCACATCCGAGTGGAATTTCCACAAACGATTTATGGGTTCTCTGGATAATTGATGTCCAAGCCTCTCTACAAAAAATGAGACTTAGAACACTTCCCGATACTATAGAAATCAACACTCCCTCTTTGTGAGGAAAGTGTTTAAGCAAGATATCGTTGTACTGCTCTAACTCTACACCATATGTTGTGCTGATGTTGTTTTGCCTATTGTCCCTCATTTTTGCAGTCCTACTCCCTGTACTGCTGCAATACCACTACAACATTTGTATTGCATCTCCCTCTTCTTCTGAAGACCACCCTTTCCTCTAATGAAAGGTGTTCTCGACCATCCCCATCTTCTCTCTGAAGTAAGTGAACTTCATATTACTTAGAGCCTTTGTGAGGATATCTGTCACCAGTTCTCTTATAGGAGTGTATCTCAATTGTATTACTCCACTCTAGACATAGTCCATGATAAAGTGACACCGAATGTCAATGTGTTTTGACCGGTCATGAAACACGGGATTTTTAGAGAGCTTAATGCAGCTCTGATTATCGCACATAATCCTGGTCGGTTATATCCGCTTCTTGAGAAGGTTCAAGAGTAACTTACGAAGCCATATGGCCTCGCACGAAGCTATGATTGTTGCCATGTACTCTGCCTCGGCTGAGCTCAGTGCTACAAACTTCTGTTTCTTGTTGCACCAGGAGGTCATTCCTAATATGAGACTGAAATAGTACCCACTGGTACTTTTCCGATCTACTGTGCTTCTAGCCTAGTCTGCATATGTGAACCCACACAACTGGACCTCATTACCCTTGGTGTACTTTAGCCCATACTTGACTATCCCTCTCAGGTATCTGATAACATGTTTGGCTTCTTCCCAGTGAGCCCTCCTTGGTTCCACCATGAACTGATTGAGGGTATTCACTGCATAACATATGTCTGGTCTAGTATTGACCAGATACATCAATGATCCGATGAGCTATTTCTACAAGGTGGGATCAACCTCATCATCCTCCGACGTGTCTATCTTCTTCCAGTTAGTAATCATTGGCGTGGCCATGGGCCTACAATCTCCCATCTGAAATCTCTTCAGGATTTCTATCGTGTATCTTCCTTATCCTAGGAAGATTTCCCCTTTCCGCTGTCAGACTTCTAATCCAAGAAAATAGTGCATCTTCCCCAGGTCCTTCATGTTGAATTGTGTTGCAAGATTCTCCTTGCAGTCCTTGATGAGCTTGGATGATCTGGTCAAAAATAGGTCATCTGCATAAAGTACAAGAATAAGCGGCTCATCTCCTACTCTTAGGTAGTAGAGGTTGGGATCTACGTCACTCTTGACGAACCCCATCTTCTGAAATTAGTTATCAATCCATCCATACCATGCCCTGGGGGCTTGTTTTAAGCCATACAAGGCTTTCTTAAGCCTACAAACATGAGTCTTCTGCTCATGTGTCTCTAAGCCCTCTGGCCGCTCTATGTACACTTCCTCCTCTATCACCCCGCTCAAGAACATTGTCTTGACATCCATCTGGTGAATCTCCCATCCCATCTGTGTAGCCAGAGAGATGACGGATCTGATAGAAGTGTATCAAGCTATTGGGGTGAAGGTTTCTTCATAATCAATGCCTTCCTTCTGTGCATACCCCTTAGCTACAAATCTTGCCTTGAACTTCTCTATGCTGCCATCTGCAGCATATTTGATCTTGTAGATCCATCTGGATCCTACAACTGATTTGTCCTGTGGTCTAGGGACTACTTCCTATACATCATTTGTCATGATGGAGCTATACTCCTCCACCATGGCATCCACCCATACTTGATGCTGAGTTGCTTCCCGAAAGGTAGATGGTTCACCAACCTGAGCTACCAGTGCCTGATATATGTCTGGTTGTTTCCTTATCCTCTTTCCTTCTTTAGTGGCTCCAGCAAATTCTTCTGCATCCTTAAGAATTTTTTGAAGTTCTCTACTAGGTCTGCCATTAGTTGTGGGTGGTCTTACCTATTCTCCCTCATGTTCTTCTTCTAAGGATCTCTCCTCAGAATCATTGTGCCTTGGAGAGGCACTTGACCTCTCCTCTGTAGGTCATTGAGGTTGTACCAGTGGATCTTCATCAATCTGCATATCTATGGCCATTTCTCGAGATTCCTGAAATCTCTCTCCTCCAGGAATTTCACATCCCTTCTTACCATGATTTTTCTCCTCTCTGGAATATAGATGCGATATGCCTTTTCATTCTCGCTATAGCCCATCAGAAAACCCTTTTCTGCAGTTTGATCCAACTTCTTTCTCTTTTCATCTGGAACGTGGCAGTACACCATGCTGCCGAATATCCTGATGTGACTCACTTATGGCTTGTTGCCTGTGAACACACTCTTGGGGGTTACCTTCCCCAAAGCTCTAGTAGGAACTATGTTCTGAATATATACTGATGTATTGCATGCCTCTGCCCATACAAATTTGGGCATATCTTGGTCGTACAAAATTTCCCTTGCAGCTTCTATTATGGTCTAATTCTTCCATTCTACAACTCCATTTTGCTATGGATTTTATGGAGTTATCCATTCTCTCTTGATGCCTTCCCTTGCACATAAATTTGGGAAGACTTTGTTGATATATTCTCCACCATTATCTGACCATAACTTCTTGATCTTCTTTCCTGTAGAGTTCTCCACCAATGCTTTGAAATATTTGAATCGATCAAAGACTTCATCTTTGGTTTTCAAAAAAATAGATCCAAGTTTTTCTGGAATGATCATCAATGAATGTGGCAAAATAATTTGCCCCACTGAGAGCAATTATGGACATTGGACCGAAAATTTCAGAGTGTATTAACTCTAATACACCTTTGGCTCTACTGCTGCTTCTTGGAAATGTTGCCTTAACGTACTTCCCTAGTACGCATCCCCTACAAACTTTGTCTTTCTTCATGTTGAGTTCAGGAGCCCCTATGACAGTATTTTTGAGAATCCCCAAGGCTCCATGATGTAGATGCCCCATCCTTCTGTGCCATAAATCATTCAGATATTTGTCGTCTGTACTACCAATTAGGGCCACCAGAGATTCAAGCTAGAGCTTATACAACTTGTGACTCCTTACTCCTATTTGTGCCTTTTTTCTCCAGCTAGGGTGTTTGACATACACCTTATCTCTAATAAAGTATACGTCATAGCCCTTGTTCTGAAGTTGATACATTGAGAGTAAATTCATCCCTAACCTTGGTACATGCATAACATTCGTGGTTCGAATATTGTTGCCATCCCCGGTCTGAAATGTTACAGTACCTCTCCCTATGGGGGTACATTTTGCCTTCTTTCCCATAGTTATCTAGAAATTCATTTGTTCTTCTTGGTAGCTCGAAAAGCATTCTCGAACCCCCGTCATATGAGCAGATGCTCCATTGTCAATATACCAAACTCTTGGAGGAGCTATGCTCGACACACAAGCAAGATCCTCCTCTAGTCTAGATGTCAACACTTTCATGTTGTGTTCTCTCTGCATTTCTGCGTGCTCTGGAGGACTGCGTGAGTCCCTTTGACTGAGCGAACCCTTATGAATGATGGATATTTGGTCCATGGTAGATCCTCCCTTTCTTTTTTTTAGCCCTTTTATCTGATACCATGTGAAATTTTCAAGAGGAAAATATTTCTGCAATACTTGGTTTATTTCTCCTACTTATGAGATAAGTTATTTACAGATGCTTCAGTATATTCTGAAATAAACACATTTGCATATCTTCACTATCATTAAGAGAATAAGAACAGAAAGATAATGCACAATTAGCACAATAGAAACAAACACATGAATACAGTTATTTTTGGACAATTTTCCCCGAAAAAACCTAATGTGGGAAAACCGGTGCAGCAGATGAGGGTTTTATATTTATCTTCAAAATGGGAAGTACATTTACAAGATTCTGATGAGCAAATAAAAATTAGCAAACACCTGGCTGAATTTTCTAGACCCTCCAGACAAATTTCAAACCCTTGGTGTGACCTCCTTCACCCTATGCATCATCTAGCATGAGAGCTTTGCGTTGTCTCTCCCTGGACTGCGTGATTCTTCGTGGAGGGGGTCTTGATACTGATCATCTCACACTTGCCTTCATCCTCCTAAATTCTGATTCCCGAACTGACTCCTCCCTCCTCCTTATGCTTCTGCAACCCTGCCTCCACAATCTCACCCACTGAAATTGAATTCTCTTACTTCATAATCGATTTCCTTTGGGTACCGAAAGTGTCCCCAACTTGATTTCCAAATGGCCCTCAAGTTTCTTCTTATAGTCTTCTCACTAATGAATCAACGACCAAGATCATATCATTAATCAATGGCTCAGATTAAAATATGGCTTGATCTTCGTTTTCTAGAAGATTCACACTCTGCTCTATTAATACCCTTTAATTATTTAATTTCCTTAAGTTTAAACTTAGGGTCTACATTAAAATAATATTTTAATTAATTATTTTAATAAAGTCATATCTGAGTGGAATTTCCACAAACGATTTCTGGGTTCTTTGGATAATTGATGTCCAAGCCTCTCTACCAAAAACGAGACTTAGAACATGATGCAGGGGCATTAGGCTCAAAAGTTACTTTGTACATAAATAGACGTAGGGGGTCCCATGTTCTTCGAATTTCTTGTAAATATTAATATTTTGAATATTTTAGTAGGGAATTGTAATTGCTCTCAAGCTATTTTGAGAACATGAGAATTGGTTAAGATAGGAATACGAAGAGTCAGTTTAGGATTAGTTCAGTTATTGAGTCTAAATTCAGGAATTGAGAATGCTAAGAGTTGCTGAACTGTTTGGAGACCTGAACCGATTCAGGTCATCCTTGTGGTATAAATGTAACCCTGAAGAATCAGAGAGAGAGAGTTGGAGAGGTAGAGAACTTCTTCAGCAACAGAGTAGGAGGATAATGGCCACTAGACTGAATATCTGGCCTGTCATGAAATTGTAAGAATTGCTTTGAGATTTATCACCTGTATATATATATATATATATTTGTGGAGAATTGGCCATAGCATGTGTTCTTGATAGAATCTATTTGAAGCATGTTTGAAACCCGAGAATAATTATGAATCCTGAGTACCGAAATGATTGAATTGCCTGCGTTGACCATTCGAACCATTCGTGAGAGTATGGTTTTAATTCCTTTGAAATTGCTGGATTGTATGTGATCTGTGTTGATGATTGTTTGGTTATTAATATGAATAATCCTGCGTGATTATATGAGTGTCCTCGATGGAGGATATTCGAATTTGTAACAGTTAAGAATCCTGTGATTGACCAAGTCGGTATGGATCGCTTGAAGTTATTATGGAACTGTGGTTAGTTACCCAAGACTTGTGAGCATTGTAAAACGCCGTCGCAAGAATTCTGTATGGGCGAGACCCCGTAATAGAGTGTACACAAGAACGCGCAGTAACCCTGTGTGAGAATTGTAGTCTCGGTTATCGAAGTATCGTAGCGAGGAAGAGTGATTCTGCAGTCGTGTGGGGAGCCTGCGAATGGAACTGTGCTTGACGGAACCTTGAGCGATATAAGTGGAACCTGGAGTAGGGAATCGTGACCGAATGAACAGTAACGGCAGTTTGGAGCTGAACGGTGGGTTTCATCGCACCACCTTTATACGGTGAGCAGTGTTTGAGGAGTTGGGAGCGATTCCACAAATTGACCGACACGTGTCCCTGAGCGAAATTGCAAAACCGCCTCCACTGCGCGCCATCGCGCGTTATTGTTCGTGCATCTTGGCCGAGCGATATCCGTCGGATTGGATGTTGCGGCGCGATGGAACATGAACCCTCCGATCGGGTCGATGGTTAATTGAGGTATGTGTCGTATGTTGGTGCGGGCCAGACTCTAATATATAGTGGTGATTGATATTTAACCAAAGTCCGAGTGGTATATTGTATACGGTTGGAAATATATGCGCGGAAGCCGGGAGGGTCAATTAATATGGTTTTAATAGCCCAAAGTCTTATGTCGCGTATAGTGGTTGTATATGCGAAGTTGGCGCATATGTATACATAATGGAATGCCGGGTTATAACTATAGAGGAGTGTTGAATTAATATCTCAATTCTCTGAATTGAGATATTAAAATAACCCAGACTTATTTGTTAAATTTGCTAGCGTAGAATAAGGGAAGTGTGAGATTGCCCGGATTGGGAAAATGATTGGACACGAAAATTTGGATGCATTTACAGACACATGGAGGTTGGGACCAAGGTAAACCAGGGCTAAGGGGAAACCCCGCTGTCAGAACACTTCCTGATGCTATAGAAATCAACAGCCTTAACAATGCTGCACCCTTTCACTAATTGAGAATGTTCTATGCCCTATGTGCTACTGGTTGTAATTTTGATTCTCAAACCTACTACTTTGATTACCTGTGAACATTACTAAAGCTATCTTATCTTACAACAAGTACTCTAACTTTACCATTAGACCACAATCTGTCTGTTAAAATGTTTAATGAGTCAATCAGTTCGACATTTTTAAAGGAATCAGGTTTTGGCATAGCTGTGTTGTATAGGGAATGATATGAGTTGGGATGGGAAGTTGGAAAAATTTGACTACATGACAATGAGATTTTGCTAGAGAAATGAGAATTCCATTAATTTAGAGAAGCTCAACCTCTTCTCAACTAGAAGTTGGCAGTTTTAAATATAGTAAGACTGCTTGCATGCACCTATAACTCTATGCAATTGCCTAACATCTTGACAGGACACTTCTAATTCTTATATTGGAGTTGTAATGTAGTTGGAAACATTAAATGACATACATTGTATTAAAGGACATCTTCCACTAAAAGATGTAACTAGTCTACAAAAGTAGTAGGTTTTCCTTGTTTTGTGTATGTGCTCTGCTTTTGCTTAATGTGAGTGTTAAACCCAACAGTTTAACCCTAGAAATATTAACAAAAAAAGGGGACAAAATTGATTTGTTCAATGAAACTCCAGTTTCGTACCTACATGGATAAAGCTCCATGTTCTTTGAGATTTATCACTAGCATCAGGCTGAAGTGAGAAGGGTGCTGTTGTTTATGGCAATCAGCTACTTTTTTGTTCTCTTTCCAGACCCAGGAGGGTGCTGTTTGGATTCCATTTGCGGTTGCTTAAAACACTACCACGTGGAGCTACAAGTGCAGAGGCATGGTGCTGCTCTTATAAGTAATTCAGACTGCCTCTAATGACTGTTTTGGTGAGAAATTTATGGCAGGAGAGGGTGCACTCATTGAAGATTTTTCAGCATGTTTTGAACCATCAAGCAGGGTGCTGCTCCAAGATCTATTCCAGGACTGTTTACCGGGGCCTATTACCGCCTGAAAATGCATGTCTTAATTTCCATTTCTCATGGGATTTCTTCTCTCGCTGGCACACTACGAGATCTTTGAATTTTAGTGGCAGTTAGAAGTGGCAGGGAGAGACTTGGAGGCCATACAACTTGTTCTATCTAGCCTGAGAATTCTTCATCATCCAAGGGAAGAATACGCATATAAAAGGTGTATGGTTGGCTTGATGGAGGTTCTTCCAGAGATGCATTTCACTATGAGGATCCATTTGGGCATGTTTTACATGTAATTGGAGGCATGGTTACATGGATTACATTCTCTTTTGTTGTGTCATTGATGGATATCCTTGTTCCTAGGTTGAACCTAGGGTCTGAGACCATGTGGATGGAGGATGTGAGCAAAAAGGGAGCTTTAGAAGATGAACACTTGACTTGAGAGCATGCCATGTAGCACTAAGTTACACATGGGTTTGGTCAAAGACCCACTTGAGTATTGAGGTTGAGCACCCTCTTCAAGGAGGTGGCAAGGGGATGTTAAAGGTAAGAAGGGGTGAGAAATAATCATAATGGAGGAGCTTCGTATTTGAAGGCGTGTTTCCCGCTCAAGTAGAATTTATTGGGGGTAAGGACACATTTTCACATATCTCGAGGCATATTTCACCTTTTGAGGTATTTGGGAGTAAGTAGATTACAAAAATTCAACCCTAGGTGACTACTTTTTTCCAAGGAAAAAATTGTAATTTTATTCGACCTGAAAACCAAGGAACAAAATTACATTTTGCAGATGCTTGAAAGCATTCTTTTAGTCAGCCTTTTGGCCGATGCCAAAAAAGAAGAAAGAAAAAAAAAAGTTACATGAATCTCTCGAAGCAGACCCAGTCAATCGCTGGTGCCCAAAAACCAAAACTGAACGGAAAGGAGAACTTGGGACTAAAAAAAATTGCTTAGTTACCCTTTTCTACCCTTCTTCTTTACTTTTGGCCATCCTCCTTGATCAGGAGTGGACAATACAATGATTTGCTGGTTCTCTTTTGTTTTCCTTGACTGTTCCTTGTTTGAGTCCGAGCTCTCAGAGGAATAAGGACGTTTGTGTTGAGAATTTGGTAGGGCGTAGTTTAATTCAATTCTCTTACTTGATAATTGCTTGTGTTATACTTGTTATGCTTCTATTACTTAAATCTTGTATCCATTAGCTTATTATGTTCTTCATCAAGTCAATTATCAAAACACAAGACACACTAAATTTTGGCTCTTCAAGCTAGGGCCAAAACCTCTCCCTCTTAGAGAGTAAAACCTGAAAGTAATTCTTCTTCTAGATCTTTAATTGACAAGTATCATGACCATGACATGAACCTTTGAAACCAATATGCCTCCAAGACCCTTGTCACTTGCGCTTCTGGGCTCCTTAAGATGATCTTCCTTTTCTACACTGCTTTGCACTAGCACTAGGAAAGCTCGGTTCCTAGTCCTAACCAGTGAGCTCCTTTTTTGCACTCGTTTGATCTAGCCTCGGCCTCCTAGAGAATTATATTTGGTCTTCTTGTTGCACCCTAGATCCAAGACAAAGATCTCCTACCTTGCTGCAATGATTCTTCTTCATGCTTTGCATATTCCTTTCTTTTCAGATATATTTGAGGATTGTATTACCTTTGTTTTGTACACCTATTCTTCACTAGGTAGCCCTCGGCCTACCTGAACTAAACGAGGTAGGAACAGACCTTTCCAACAGAGATACTTCTTCACTGAGGCACCTCCCTTTCGCACCTATCTTCGCATTGATTACAGTCCTTGTCTTGCACTATAACTGCAGACCCTCTTATGAGATAATTAGATCCAAGACCGAGATGTGATAGCCCTTCTTCTTCGCTGAATTGTCTTCCTTTTTCACACCAAAACACAGACCTTTATCTCGCATTTGATTGCAGACCTTATTTGAACAGTTGATCTAGTTATGAGGCCACAGTCCTCTTATTTATAGAGGCTATTCCACTGTCATAGGCCAACATGTTTAGCTGAGAGTGAGCCGGCTTCATCAATGGAGGATCTTCAATATATTTTGAGCCGTCTTCAAGGAGCCAAGTGACAAGATCTTGGAGCATATGTTTGTATCATCAATTTGTCCTTTCACAAGTGTAACATGACTCCATATACATGACTCTAATTATATTTATGACTAGACAAATCCCTAAAGACATCAAGAAGAAGTCTTTGACCTATAATAAGTTAATAACTTCTTGCTCACGAAACCCATGAGGCAAGCATTTACAAAATACATTTTATTATCTTTGTCTTCTTCATTACATAGATTCATAATTACTTAGTCATTATGAAGACCGAGCCTAGTTACACTTTCCAACACTCCCTCTTAACTAGGGAGGTATTCATAAAGGTAGATGGTCACTTTCAATCTGAAGAATTTCATAAGAAGAATTTGATTGGTAATCCATCTGTTATAGCATCATATTAACCAACATTGTTACAGTGCAAAGCCTTGACTAACAACTCCATCTCTCCACGAGACTATGAGCTACAACGCTGGTGATACTAATGATTATAGACACCTTCGTCATTGTCTCCAAGGTACATACTCCACCCAGGTGTTCACTGAGTATGACCTCTAAGGACTATTCTTATCGGGATAGCTAATCCTCAAAGAATATCCATCCTTTCACGACTACTCTTATCAGAACATCTTAACACATTCTCAAAGAGTATTAGATGGCAGATGATTACCTAATCCCACATTCTGTGTTCTAGATGAATACCAGAATGATGTGTCTATTTCTCCCTCTTCACTAGGGAGAACATATTCCACATAGGAATATAAAGAGTGCACCTAAGCTTTCTTCTTGCCTTAGGAATCATAGAATTTCTTTCAAGCAAGAAACTTATTATCAGGCTCCCTCTTAGTCAGTGACCTGCAGCAGCAATGATGAAAACATCCAGCTACTCATGAAGGACTCCTTCCATTGATGTCATGAATCGAGGAGCCTTCAACTATGGAATCTCTTCTTAGGGCACAAATCATCCATCACTTTCATCCAAGAGCCATGTCTTCTATCAGAAAGTGATCCATCAATCTTCCCATCTAGTCAAGCTTCATGTTATGCTGCTTTCGAACCATATATCTTCCAAGGATCTTTCATCTTGCCAAATGGTTATCAATTTGTGGAAGACATCTACTTCCATTTGGCAGCCCTGCATAAGCTCATCAGATGTTATTCAATTATAAATATGAATACTTAAATCAAAACTTACCTTAGTGATGATCTTTCACCATGACATCCTTTTTGTAGGCATCGACATCCTTCGTATATGTTGACACATCTTAAAAATATATGTATTGCCAAGGGTCTTCATCTTTTCCGAACTTCTTATCAGAGTCTACATATCTTCCTAGGAGATTTTTTAGTCAAGTCTTCTTGGCTTCCTTGGATGTTGATTGCCTCTTTTCATGATTGCACTTTTTCGCGATCTCTTCCTTTCTCTTTCTCCACACTAGATTATTTCATTCCCAGGAGCTTCCAATATGCAACTCCTTGATAATATACAATCACCTCATATTCCATATGAGGATATATTATGTTGATTTCATCTAGTGTGGCAACTTGTGCATCGAAAGAGTTTCTACTTTATTTGATCATACTTCTATGACTACATAGCATCTAGTGTCAGCATATATATATATATATATATATATATATATATATAGATATATAGATATATATATATATATATATATATACCTCATTTCCTTCTTTCGAGTTATCCTACCACAATTTTCCTTGGAGTGAAGAGTTTCATTCCCTTGACCCGCTTCTTCAATATGTCATCGTATCCTAATCCCAGAATTATTAGAATTCTTGATGAAACCATTTGCTTACTTTCTAACCATTAAATCCCAAAAGGATTTCATTAGAAAAATGTCTGCACATGTTTCCATTTGATTAATGAATGATGAACCATGATCTAGATAATTGCCTTTTTATAAATACAATGCAGTTCTAGGAGTCATTTTATTTCATAGCATCAATGTTTTCAGACATCGTACTGTGACCAATATTCCTTACTTGTAATGCTTCTATCATGATGCTAATTTAAACTGATGAATCTATCTAATATACGATGCTTCCTAACATACTATCTTACAACCGATGGATACTTCTTAAAGAGGAAGATGATCTCAATTGTAATAGAGATCCTTCACTTCTTCTTTCTTAGACTTCTTTCTATCAGGTTCTTCCTTTTCTCTGGTAACACGGGCTTCTTCCCTCTTTCTCTTGTCTTTGTTTTATGAGGGACAATTCCTTTTATAGTGACCAAATTCATTATGTTAGATCCCCAAATAGCTATAACCGAAAATGGCAAACACGCAGGCTGAGCCAAGATCGAGGCTCTGATACCACTATAATATCCCCCAATGGGATATTTTACTAAATTTGCATAAATTTACTTAAACCCCAAATTATGCCGTAAAATCAACATGCATTTAACAGAAGATTTCCATGTAAAATAAACATACAAATACATGTAATTCCATAACAGCATAATGCAGGAAAATATCTCAACTTTATTATAATATCACTGGGTTACAAGCTGAAATGAAAGATAGTTGAGATAACTGAAATACAACTGGCCTCAAGAAAATCTGCTTCTTTGCTACACTGCGATGGCCTCCAAAACTGAACTGTTGCACTCTCCCTTCGGCAATAGTTTCCACTGAATCCAGTGAAGCACCTGTTGAAGATCTGAATGATCCTCACTCAAATATCTCTGAAGCTCCGCGAAACTTCTGAATGAAGTCTCCTCAAAGAGAGTTGGGTTTCCGTCCAACACTCACAAATCACCCGAGGGTTTTTGTCCTGGGGCTACGGCTGAAGTAGAGAATCACGTTTCAAACCTCTCACACAATAAAATGATATGATCCAAATATATCCCTCAATGGCCTCCTCCCTTTCTTTTATAGATCTCTTGGAGCCTTCTAGAGCCTTATTTTACTATTATTTTATTCATGGAGCACTTTTCCCTCTTTATTAAAATATTCATTTTTAATGCAGACAAGGGTAAATCGGCTACCACGCTGCCTCCGGTCACTGAAACTCGTGTCCAACCATCCCATCATGTAGGTATCCTCGTCTTGGTTCCAATGAGCTATCACACTAAGGTGTTCTATCATGTATTCTGCCCGGAATGCCACCTTGAGCGTAGTTAACTGAGTTAAGCCCAAAATAACTCAATTTTCTGAAAGTTGTTGGAATGCACCGGAACGAAAGGCAAGGTGCTTGGATGATGGAATACATCAAGCGAATGCCATTGGACATCATGGAAACTCCTCCAAAAATCCCCTGAGCCCGTTGATAACACCAATCTGTACCTGTGACCTATCTGCTCCTCACTCTTGAAGTCCAACCTAACCCTGTCGTAGGTGACACCAAAAAAGGGAATATTACAAACCTTCTGCCCCAAGATTGCTTGCCCTCAAGCAATCCAAATATGTGGGCTAGTCTGTTGGCCCGATCCCATACAAACCTTTGGGTGCTGCTATGCACCTGTGTCAAACCACTTGGAATAGACCCCTTAATGATGGGATCCCAAACTGATCTCTCACAGGCCCTGTCATCAAACAATCCTTCTGGATCCCAACACGACCATGGCTAAACATCGCCTAAATCCTGCGACTTGGACTGCGCACTGCCTCTGGCTATAGCTGATACCCCATGAAGTGAAGTCTACCAACAAGCATCAATGCTCCCTGGCCCCAGCTGTGCTGTACCTCTAACTGTATAAGCTGCCCCACTAACTGCGTACCAACTCATCACCTCTCTCCAATCCAAGTCCTGTCTCAATTCAATGCTGCTCCTACTCTCCTGAAAACGGGATGGCATGCTGAAGAAATGACGACCTGTGCCTCACTGCCTACTGGAATCCGTAGCATCTGTTATGTCCAAGGGCCCCTGCACCGTTGTGCTCCCTACGAAGAAGATCGTACCATCAAGTGGGTACCAACTCATGATCACCCGCCAATCTATCCTGGAAGAAGAATCCGATGTAGTGACAACTGTATACGGAACATGCTTGAAGTGCTATCACCAGTTCGTAATCAGCTCACGCTGCTCAGTGCCGTCTACCGACGAGATCTCCCTGTAGAAGAAGGCCCTTCTCTCTATAATGGGCCAAAGTGGGTAAGATATGCTGCAAGCCCCATCGATGTACTCTGGGAGAGTGTTACTCCTTGAAAGTACTGCAACTCTGCTGACTGCATGTGCATCTATTTGCACCTCATCAATGTGTTGGCCCAAAGATGGATGCTCCACCATCTCCAACAGCTCCTCCCTCTCCTGATCGGGAATGTAATGCTCCTGCTGTCCACTAGCCCCTTGCAGAACTATCCCATCAACCTCCAACATCTCCAGAGGATATGGATCTGCAACTGCTGTCACCGTACTCGATGTCTGTGCATCTCACTGCTCCTCCTCACTGGCTGACCCCAATGTTAGCCAAATATCCATCATAGACTCAATGTGAACCTCCATCCGGCTCTCCCCCAAAGGACTATCATGCATGATGTGTGTAGTATCCTCCTTTGCTGACTCATGCTCCATCATATGCTGCTTCGGTTGATCGTCACAAGTGACTCATCACCCTGAGTGTCTCTCGTAGAGTCATCTGACTGCTCACCTTGTACACTAGAATACGGCTCCGGCCTACTGTCATCATCTCTGCATGACTGCTCTTGCACCCCAGAAGCATCTTCATATGATCCCGTGGACTCATCTGAAGAAGAGTCCTCATCCGGGCATACAGAAGGAATGCCCTTCCGTTCTACCTCCGCCACATCATCTGCATCACTCAAGCATGAGTGATCAGGCCCCCAAGGTCCTTTGCAAATGAAGCAAAGTCCCTTCCTCCTCAACTCATTTCTGCTGCCTGATCCACCAAACTGAAGCAACTCCTCCTTGGTCAACTGTCTCCTGAATATCCCAATATTCTGCTCAACCAACCCTTGGGCTAGCTCATAGGCAGCAGGTGAGACCAACTGCTCTCTCCTCCAAATGCTCAACAACCTGGTCTGCAACTCTCGGCAAATGGTCTCACGGTCTCTCATACATGACGACAGGATGGACTGCATGTGTGCTATGACGATGTCAGGATGATGTCTCCTAATGCTGAAGAAGCATCGAAACATCTGCAGAATCAAGTCATCACACTCAAGATCAAACATGATGACATACGTCTCGAATGTGGCCATACTCCCTAAAATCTCAAGCTTCATCCCAAAGGTAGAGCCTGTGCTGTTGTTAAAATCCTGAAAAGTTTCTACTATTAGTTTGAAAACTCTCTTCATAACATCATCATTATAGGGAGGAAAGGGTGCTGCTATCCTCAAAATATCACTGAAACAAGAGGCAACTATAAGCTTGACTTTCTCACTTGGATGTTCCAAGAATCTGGCTTGTACCAATGCAAGCATAGATGGCTCCAAAGCCCAATTTAAACTCCAATTAGATTGCTCTATCTTTGAAAGACAGGATTCCAATCTATCCAACATGGGAAAGTCATTTTCTGATCTTCCATTCTTTAAGTCCATCCCAAGTGCATAAAGCCAATTTCCCACTTCTCTCTCCTTTTGTAAATTCCTCGGGTGCCTTTGTTGGAGCAAATTATGTACCTCCTTGGAGAAGGGTCTGTTGTTTTGTTTCAAGGAACTAACTTCTGCATTGTTTACTATTTTTGGTCTTTGGTTTAGATCGCAACCCACTGAGGCACTGTTATGTTGATTTAGGAGTTGTTTGAAAAACATCATTGTTTCAACGACATATATGGAAGTAACAATGGTTTAGCTCGACTTGCACAAGGCAAGCTACAAGCACCAGGTGATGAGTGCAAGCAAATCCAGTCGCTCCAATAGCAAGCTCCTCCAGAAACTGCACTGCTGCTCCAAGACTATACTGCTGCCTGACTTCGGCCTCTGATTTACCGACTGAAAACTGCTCATAAAATTTTAGGAATTTAGGAAGGTGATCCTTGCCCAAAACCTAGAAAAACCCAGAAAGGGTTTCCTCTAATTCCAACCTTCAAAATCTGACCCTTTGTAGTTTGGCCCTTTTCCAATTTCGTTTTTTGGCACTGCAGCTGCTACTGTCAATCATTGCTCTCCAAAATCCCTGCCAACCTCCTCAAATGGCTCTCCTATCAATCTCCCAACACGCCAGCTCTAAAATCCCACCAATGAAGCTCCCACAAATGAGCCTCCTCCAATGACTACGTAGGCCCTTCTAACCAAAACTGCTATAACTGAAAATGGCAAACACGCAGGTTGAGCCAAGATCGAGGCTTTGATACCACTGTAATATCCCCAAATGGGATATTTTACTAAATTTGCATAAATTTACTTAAACCCCAAATTATGCCGTAAAATCAACATGCATTTAACAGAAGATTGCCATGTAAAATAAACATACAAATACATGTAATTCCATAACACCATAATGCGGGAAAATATCTCAGATTTATTATAATATCACTGGGGTTATAAGCTGAAATGAAAGATAGCTGAGATAACTGAAATACAACTGGCCTCAAGAAAATCTGCTGCACTGCTACATTGCGATGGCCTCCAAAACTGAACTACTGCACTCTCCCTTTAGCGACAGCTACCACTGAATCCACTGAAGCACCTGTTGAAGATCTGAATGATCCTCACTCCAATATCTTTGAAGCTCTGCGAAACTTCTGAATGAAGTCTCCTCAAAGAGAGTTGGGTTTTCATCCAACACTCACAAATCACTCGAGGGTTTCCGTCCTGGGGCTACGACTGAAGTAGAGAACCACGTCTCAAACTGGAGTGTAAAAACTCTGGTTAAACTTGATAAATATAGATTAATAATGATGAAAGATGAGATGATTACAATGAGGGATCGCCTAGGCTTTAAATAGCCTCAAGGTGTCCCTTGGTGAAGAGGCATGATCTTTGATCATGCCCTTTCAGTTAATAAAACCTAACATAACTATATCTTAACTAATAATTAATAAAATATTCATAACATTGCCCCTCTCTTAAGATGCTTTGTCCTCAAAGCATATGTAATGATGGACAATGTTGACGTATGTCTGGTTTCCGCGAGCGGCGAGCTCTTGCTTCCCATATTTTAAAAAGGTCATGGAGCATATTCTTGAGTTCAGTCTGTTGTTGATCTGGATAGTGAAAATATCTGATATCAACAGGGTCGGATCCTGTCTTGATTTCTGGAGACTCTTCACGGCTCCCTTTTGAAGATAACATTTCTAACTGCTGACATTGTACTGTAGATACGACTTGATTTCCTGGGGCTTGGAATCCATACAACTTGTATTTCTGCCCTTTCCACTTAAAACTTATAAACTGCTTCTGATGGTTTGCAGAATAAGTACCTAGAGTTCGTAGCCATTGAATTCCTAAGACCACATCTACTCCTCGTAATGGAACGGTGTAGAACGGAGATTCTAAATGAAAGTCTTTAATCCGCAATTTGACTTTATGGCATTTTCCTACTTGTTCAATCTTCTTACCATCGGCCACCATTACCTTCATATTAGGCATGGGAAAAGTAAAGAGGTTGAGTCTTTTGGCCATGGTGGAATCTAGAAAATTGTGCGTGCTGCCTGTGTCTATTAGAACCATTACATTGTTGTTCTTAATATGTCCTCTTAACCTTAGGGTTTGAGGCTGTAATATGCCTGTCATAGCTGATAAGGACACTTGCGGAATAGTTTCGCCCTCCACTTCTAGAGAGAACTCTAAATTGTCTTCTAATCCTTCTATACACGAATCAGTACTGTTAGTGTCGTTAGTTGCTTCACAACTGTATAGATTTTTTTCTTTTCCATTAGCACATCTGTGCTTAGGGTCCCAGTTTTCACCGCAACGTTTGCACTTGCCCTCTCGTATTCTTTGTTTTTCCAGACTAGATTTTTCGTCTTCACGAGGATGGACAGGGACATATGTTGTGTCAACTACATTTTCAGATTGAGGAAACCGTCGTCTCGAATATACTTTTTCTGGTTTTGATAATCTTTCCAATTTCTTTTCCGCAGCTTTTGCTTTTTGCCTTGCTACTTCTACAGACGTGATTTCATGTAGTTCTAGCTCTTCTTGTATGTGGACTTTAAGTCCTGAGATGTAAGACTGGATTAGACGAGATTCCGACAATCCAGGTACTCGTGTTGCCAAAGTCTCCCATTCTCGCGTGTACTCATCCACATCTCCTTTTTGGCGTAATTTGATAAACGTTGAAAAGAACTTTTCTTCTTTTATGCCTTGAAACCTTTTGAAGAACGCATCCTTAAATTTCCTCCAACTAATAGCGAGCGTCGTCTTTTTCCACCACATATACCAATTATATGCTTCTCCTCGATACCAATGGAGTGTAAAAACTCTGGTAAACATGATAAATATATATTATTAATGATGAAAAGATGAGATGATTACAATGAGGGATCGCCTGGGCTTTAAATATAGCCTCAAGGTGTCCCTTGGTGAAGAGGCATGATCTTTGATCATGCCCTTTCAGTTAATAAAACCTAATATAACTATATCTAACTAATAATTAATAAAATATTCATAACATTGCCCCTCTCTTAAGATGCTTTGTCCTCAAAGCATACGTAATGATGGACAACGTTGACGAATGTCAGGTTTTCTCAAGCGATGAGCTCTTGCGTCCCATATTTTAAAAAGATCGTGGAGCATCTTCTCGAAATTCATCTGTTGGTGATGTGGATAGTGAAAAGATCTGATATCGACAGAGTTGGATACTGTCTTGACTTCTATTGGATGTTTGATTTTCCTATCGGAAGGCACTTTTATGGGTAGATCTTGGAATACTTTTTCATATTTCCCAGCTATTCCTTGTTCTTCTGGTGATTTTTTGTGATTCCTTTTTAGATTTAGAGGTAAGTTACCAACAATTATTGTCTGATGTAGCTTCTCCTCATCATCACATGCTTCATTCTTAACAACCATATCTGCTTCATCACCGAAGGCCTCAACAGCTTCTGCCGTTATATCAGTGGCTTCGGATGTGTTTGTTGCTTCACATGTTTCGTTCAAGTTTGGGAATAGAACACTTTGTTGTTTACAAACATCTGTATCTTCATGGTGATGTGGGGAATCAGCTTTTTCCTGATGCTCTTCTGAGTTCCCTGAATCTGCGAAATTGTTTTGTTGATTTTGTTCCCTGTTAGGAGATATTGGGGATTGTGTCTGACTTAACTTATCTATCTTATCATTTAGCTTATTGAAGAGTTCTGTCATATTGTTCTTAGTCTCCATTTGTTTTAGCCATATTTGCCTTTTTATCTGATCAATCGTCATCATTGATAAAGACATACTAAGTATGTATGAGATGGGAAATATTTTTCTGCCAGTTTTTTTTTTTTTTTAATTAATTAATTAATATTTAATTAATTAATTAATTTTTTTGTATTAATTAATTAATTAATTAAATTAATAATAATATATATATATATATATATATTTTTAATTATATAATTATATATATATATATATAATTATTAATTGAAAATTATATTATATATAATTAAATTATATAATTATAAATATATATAATTATCAATTGAAAACTATATATATATAATTTTATAAAGTATATAATTACAATATATACTAATATAATGATCAATTAAAACTATATAATATATGGTTTATATAATTTAAAAAAAACTTATATTAGCGTTGCGGGTTAAAGTTTGTGAATGGGCACAACCCCCCGGACACACTGGTTCACGATGTTTAGAAAGAACGTAATTTTTTTTAATTAAACGCACTTCACAGCAACCGGCAGCCGTGGAGACCAGTGATATTGACACCGTATGTAAAAAAATCGATTTAGACTTGAATCTTCGGCACCCACGATGGTTCAAAATTTATTTATTTATTTATTTTTATTCAACGCACGTTTATTGTGGGGACAACAGCCACAACAGACAAAACTGTCTGCGACTGTGGTGGGAGACAGCCGTCAGACTGCGGGAGAGAGCCGACGGCTGGATGTGGTGGACGTGCAGAAGACGGCATTGAGGGTGGGGGTAACCGCAAGTGAGTGCGGGGACAGGTGGAACAGGCGGCGGGAACGGTCGGACAGGCGGGCGGAGAAGGTAGAATACCAATGGAATATAACACTGTATATGTTAAACCGATTGCCAACGCGACCAAAATAATGGCGACTCTTTTTATGGTATAACGAAAATGCAGGTGCTCAGAGCTTTGGCCAAGCTGGGCAGTGCACACACCGTAATCCGAGCGTTTCAAATGATTGTAAATCTGGACTGAATTTCACTCAGATCTGTCCTCCAAAAACAGGGATATCAAGTCCTCCTCGACAATCTTCTAATCCTGATATCTTGTCCAATCTTTATTACAAAACCGATCCAAACAATAAATCTTGAGATCCTCGGCCTCCTATGTGCTCATGTTGGTATCTTCTCTGAAATTTTGACGGAATTAATAAAAAATTTTAACAAATGCTGCCACCAGCACTGATAAAAAAATCTGCAATCTGGAATTGCAGTTCTGGAATTCTGTAATTCCTGGGTGATCACACAGATCTCGAAGAGCGATAGCTCTGATACCAATGGAGTGTAAAAACTCTGGTAAAACTTGATAAATATATATTAATAATGATGAAAGATGAGATGATTACAATGAGGGATCGCCTAGGCTTTAAATAGCCTCAAGGTGTCCCTTGGCGAAGAGGCATGATCTTTGATCATGCCCTTTCAGTTAATAAAACCTAACATAACTATATCTTAACTAATAATTAATAAAATATTCATAACACAA